>JAJJWW010006046.1:0-130663 GCA_023531295.1 Papaver armeniacum | reverse complement strand
GGCATATACAAAGTGCAGGTTCCAGGCTTTATTGAATTTATTCGGTTGGTCTATTAATTAAGTCTCAAATTACTTTTTTTTTTTTTAACTTTTTTTTTTGTCATAATATTTTTTCTTTTTCACTTTTTTTTTTATTGGCATCTCAATCACTCTATTTCACCCTAGCAGTGGTAACAACTTGAATCGTAAGCCCCACCTAATCACTTAGAACATATTTTTAAAGAAAACAAAATAAAAAAGAAGTGAAAAGGATTCCAACGAGATATGGCGAAACTACCATGTTTTTTTCTTTAATTCTAACACACACGAGCTGCATTGCTTTTTGTGAATAGACTCTTTAGATGTTTCCATCTAATCAGTTGGTTCCTCAACTCCTACAACGAAATGCTTCCATCCACTTAGATTGGTTAGTGCCATCCTTAATAAGCATAAATTTCTAGGCTGCGGGGTTTAATAATGCAAGCTTCAAAGTTTCTCCATACCCCAAACTTAAAATCTAACATTGTCCTCAATGTTCAAAGATAAAATTAAAAACATGAACAAGGAGAAACTGTTGCCATTTTGAAGCAAAAGAGTTAAGGAAAGATATTAGTGTTGCATGAATATTGGGTTACCTCACAAAGTGCTAATTTTAAGTCTTCGGCCAGGACTAAGAAAGGATTAGTCACCTTATAAAATCATAAAGTAATAGCGAAATATCGTAAGGTCATCAAAACCAAATAGAGCTATCACAAATAAAAGGAATCTCCAGCACAGAAAGCACACCCTTGTCTAGTATCTGTTTAGGACAACTACATCTAGATGTGGTTGGAGGTTAGGGTTCTATCATGGGTCCAAATAAAATATTTTCATGGGTTGGATTTCTCATTAGCTAAGATCCGATTCAGGTAACAAAGTCTGGAAAAACTCAAGTAAAAACTTAGAAGCACATAATAATAACCTAAATAGCTGCGGATCCTTAAAGTCAATTAGGTTGACTCACACAGTGACCACGATGAAAGTGGTGGTCAATTTTGAAGGAAAAATGTGTCGATTCTAATCTCTAAAGTACTTAGAGTTTTAGTCTCAAAAAACTTAATAATTGACACATATGAAACATATACGTTCCACAATTGGTTGAAAAATATTTGGTGGGAAAACAATGTCTATCAGGGTATCCTTGCTGAATAAACCACATCAGCCCGAGAGGATGGGTTTCTAACAAGCTGAACTTCCCTATGGACATCACTAGGTTGGAAAAGCGTATATGAAGATAATCTTTTAAAATGTTGAGGCACATATGTCAAGTCCCAAGTGAGGACCTTTCTAAGAGTTAAGGCACATGGAAAATGATAATCACCCCAAACTTAGAGTTTTCGGTGTCTCTAGAAGACTAGTCACAACTTCCCTAATTTCAAAGGTTATCGATTCTGAAAATGGTCGATTGATTCTTCTAAGTCGGTTCATCCTCACTCATCTCTACGAGTTCATTTTCTTTGTCTATGACTAATGTTTAGAATCGCTAGACTCTAAAACAATATTCTCGGGAATAGACCCGCTCCTCTAAACCATCATCGGCTTCGTAATCATAAGGAAAAACTACATCGTCTAAAAGCGGTGGTATCTCTAGACAAATCCTCGTCCTTTTGAATAGGTGAATAATTATTAAAATTATTTGGATTTGAACTAGAAACATTATCATTATAATCTCAATTGGGGTATCAAATTCCTGATCACTATGCCTACTTATTTCAAATTCTTCATCGACACTATCCTCATCATAATCATCATTATAATAGAATGAAAATGGTTGAACCTCATCTAAAAGTAGTGTTACAATTTTATCCTCTTCATCTTGATTATGGAAATAACTATCCTCATTTCAAAGGTACTATTGGAAACACTATATTGGAAATTAAGATTATTTCGAGGCAATTCTTTCGTTTGTCTCCGCTATCATCTTGAGGGATTCCTCATAAGTTCTCTTTCGTCATAAACTAAGTTATTCATCTTAGCTAACTTACGTGTCGACTCCTCTAATTTCTGAGAGACTCTTCTAAAGGAGAAATATAAGAATTTTTGCTCGTATGACCCGTGCGTGTGTGGATAGTAATTGGGTTCATCATGGTATGAGCCATAACCTTGAAAAGGTGATGTTCCCAACCACTATTCACACTTATGGTCAAAGTAGTAACGTCCATTTGAAACTTCGATCGGATATTCGTTGTATTTGCTATTGTAATACCCAGACGACATTCTATTGTAGGGGTTTGAGTTGTCTGCCTGAGAATAAAACCAACGACATGGGATTCGTGGGTGGATGGAGTCTTACCTCCCGTGCCCAGGGACCAGGCAGCTGAACGTTGAAGTCGACTCGGGCCTGGGAGCTCCTATGTCGATGTATGAACCCGAGGGCCGAGGCAGTATCGTCATGCTTGTTGTCCTTCCTGTAAGCAGTTTATATTTAATTTTTAACCGCTTCCTTAGGGTTTCAAAATAATGTCCAGTCAAAGAAAAATAAAGTCCAAAAAGTGTCAAAAATAAAAGAAAAATTACAAAAATACAACCCTGATTTAGGTTTCTAAAAATAAAAAAAAAAATAGCTATATACAAAATCTTCTTCTTTACTCCTTTTGAATTCTTCTTTCTTTCCGTCTTTGGAAGATGCTTTCCTTTATAGCACTTTTTCTTTCCTTGTAACTTCGCTCCAAATGCGAAAAAAGAATGAAAAATACCTAAAGGCGTAAAAGAGAACAAAAAAATATATATTAAAAATAAAAATAGAAATAACTCTAAAACCTAAATACAAGTCCCAGACAGCGGCGCCAAAAGTGGTATTGTTTTGAAGTTGTTGTAAAGTGGTAGTAAAGTTCGTTCAACTCGGGCTTGTAAAGGTTTGATTTAAGAAAATACTAAAAACAAATAAAATATATATACAAGGTTTGTACGAATATCGAGAAATGCGAGATTCAAGGTTCCACCATAAACTCATTCATGCGATTCATATATTTATTCCAAACAATTCTAGCTCAAATAAAATATTATTCTGTTTCTTTGCCAAGGTAGATTTTGAAAAGCAGCATTGTATATCTAAAGCATGCGATATCAAAAAGACTTAACCTAAGTATAACCCATCAATTAAATCACAACCATTCAATAAAAAACCATAAAAAATTAACAATCCATGCAAAAAGTCATGAAAGAATTAAATATATTACCACACGCATGAAATATGGCTTCCTCCGTCATCCCGGTGTTGGTTTATCTCCTCATATTATTCCACACGTGCTCAAAATAATTGTTCATAGCTCAAATAGGTGAAAAACAAGAAAACTAATAAAAACGAGACGGTTTACCTTATTTGTGGTGGCGTTACAAACAACTCTTACATGGTGTTGAAGTATTCTGAGAGAAAAAGATGACTAGGCGAATATATGTGATCTATTATTCTTTGAACAACGATATACATTTGTCTTTGTTTAAATAAGGCGCCTCTGCTATTTGTCCTTTGCAGCTTAATGTTCTTGATTAGGGTTCTTGAGAAGCGACACTTTTGTGGTGTCGTGCGCGACTCTTCTTCTTCTTCACCTGCTTCTTTGCTCATTACCTCTGTAAGCTTTGTTTCTTCTCTGCAACTACCCGAAATATCCCCAGTATCGACACCCTTTTCAAACTTCTGACTTCTTTTTATACACCACAGACGAATAAATCCCGAAAATATCTTTCTCTGCCTTTCAACCCAAGTCTCGGATTTTCTTTCTAATAACATGGTAGAAATGGTGATGAAAACAATCACATTGATTGATTGATTCTCAGAGAGAAAACTTCTCACAGACAAAAGCTGTTAAGACAGGTTTATATAGAAACTCGATAATTGTAAATGACAGCTAATACACACGTATGAATAACATGTGTGACCCTTATCCTACCTTTGTACAATTCCTTAACTTTGCACCACTACATAACTCGATGTCCTTTTTGTTCATTCCATTGTGTTGATGAAGCTGTCTTTATCCCCCTTCAAACTCATAGGTGCTGAGACTTTGAGTTTGTCCCTCAAAGTAAGAAATGCAGGAATTTGTGTAAACCTTTTGTAAAGATATCCATGCTGATCCAGTATGAACATAGAACACATCAAGTGATTTGGGTGAACTAGTTCTCAATAAAATGATAATCCCGGTGAACATGTTTCATCCTTGAGTGCATGTGAGAATTGTTGCAAAGAGATATGGGGCGATATTATCAAAACCCAACCTAGGAATCGTGGAAAGTGAAATGAAAGGTCATGTAAGATGTAACAAATCCAAACCATTTCGCACCACTGAGAAGAGTCATGTACTGCGCCTACGTGCAATCTAGCCAACGTAGTGCAGCTGGCGGATGACCAGAAATAATATTGGAACCTAAGAAAACACGGTAGCCACTGTGGATCTTTTATCTTCAACATTTCCTTCCCAATCGGCATCGAGAGAATCCTAACAAAAGGAGCTTCCTTTAGTGAAAGAAAGTCCATAATCCAAAAGTACCTTTGAGGTATCTTAGAATTCTCTTGGAAGGCTGCAAAGTGTTCGATTCTTGGATCTTTTGCATATCTTGTGAACCAAATTAAGCTAAGGAAATGCTATGTCTGGCCTTGTCCGGGTAAGATGTGCGAGCTCCAACTAGTGACACATTGCTCTGTAGGGTTATCCGGTAAAGTGCCGGGAAGTGGTAGTAAACTTAGTAGAGACTGCAATAGGTGTTTGACAAGGCTTAGCTCCTTCCATATTGAATTGATGCAGAAGATCAAGTGCATATTTAGTTTGACAAAGGAACAAACTCTCAGAATTTCTTTTGATCTCCAATCCCAGAAAATAGTGCAAGCTTCCTAAATCCTTAATAGGAAAAATCTGTTGTAAGTGATCATTAACTTCTTTTGTAGAAATGTTGGAGAAGGCACATGAGTAAGATGTCATCTACATATACTAGTGCAACTATAATTTGAGGACATCTTTATGAACAAAAAATTATTTGTTGAATTTTGAATTTTAAAGATTCCGGAATGCACTGAGCTTGTCATACCAAGCTCTGGGTGCTTGTTTAAGGCCATAGATATCTTTATGTAACAAGCAAACATGAGAAGGTTTAGAAGGATCTACAAAGACACAGTGGCTGCTTTGCATAATGACTTCTTCTTGAAAATCTCCATGGAGGAATGCATTACTCACATCAAGGTAGTGAATTTTCCAATCAAATTGAACTGCCATGGAGAAAAAATTATGATTGTTGTGGCTTAGCAACATGACAGAAATCTCTTCATAGTCCAAACCGGGTTCTTTGATGATAACCTTTTTCAACTAATCTAGCTTTGAATTTTTGATCTTGCCATCACGGATTGTGCTTGAGTCTAAGACCCACTTTTGACCCACTACATTTTGTGCATCATGCGGGTGGTACTAGAGACCAGTGCCTGCTTGCATGAGTGCATTGTATTCTTCTAAGATAAATTCTCCATTCTTTGACTTTGTTAGCTTTCTTTACAATAGTCTTTGGAATGTGATACATGAAAGTGATTACGAGAGGATGCTTAGTAGCAAAATAAGACTTTGGTGTATATATTCCATTTTTTACCTCTAGTAGTCATGTTATGATCATTCTTGACTATGGGGCCGAGATAATAGATGATGATAGGTGCGGGTGGTGAAGATAAAGCGGGAGCGGCGGGAATCTTGGGATGTAGGAAATGTAGAAATTGAAGTGAGTTGAGGAAGCGGATGAAGTAAGTTGAGTATATGGAAAGGAAGATTCATTGAAGGACACATGTACGGAGATATAAATTGTACCGATGGTGGATCTAAGCATCTATATCCTTTATGTTGCATACTATAACCTAGGAAAATACATAACACTTACGGGTTCAGCGTATTTGAAGTGTATGGTTTGAGCCATGGAAAACGAGGCACAACCAAAAACTTTGAGAAAGTTGTAGTCTGGTTATTTATGAAAAAGAGCTTCAAATGGAGATAGAAAGTCAAGGTTCTTATAGGTAATCTATTTATAAGATAATTAGGCGTGTGAAGAGCTTCTACCCAATATGTATTTGGTAAAACAGACTTGAAGTAAAAGTGTTCTCGTCACTCCTAGCAAGTGTTTGTGCTGACTTCACAGCACCGTGCGCTTTCATGTGAGGACAGCGAGTTCATGAGTGATGCCTCTAGGTGACAATATTGTGCAAGAAAGGTATTCAAAATTCACCTCCATTATCAATTCTAATAGTGATTACGGAATGAGTGAGTAATTTCTCAATTCTTGTAACAAATGAGATAAAATTATTTTAAAATCGAGACTTGGAAGATAAAGGAATAACCCAACAATATTTTGTATATTCATCTACAATGTTTGCATAGTAGAGACTGCACGATATAGAAGCTACGAGACAAGGACCCCAGATCAATGTGTAACAATTGTAATGGCTTATGAGCTACAAAGTTGACAATTGAAAAGGGGTTTACGTGATCTACACAATTTACATTCATTGCGAGAAGAATGGTTTATTTGAGACATTAGGAATGTGTAAAAGTTTCTGATTTTACGAGAGCGCTATGCGAAATGAAGGATGACCAAATCTCTTATGAAGAAGAGCTGTGTCACTTATTGTGGATGCATAGGCATGATGAGTTGAGTTGAATTTGATAGGATATAGACCATTTCTAT
The DNA here is from genome assembly GCA_023531295.1 of Papaver armeniacum. Classification (NCBI taxonomy): domain Eukaryota; kingdom Viridiplantae; phylum Streptophyta; class Magnoliopsida; order Ranunculales; family Papaveraceae; genus Papaver; species Papaver armeniacum. The sequence goes on along the minus strand of JAJJWW010006046.1, from coordinate 123,991 downwards.
GTGGTCATTGGAAAAGTATCTTCCCAGAGTCGATCCTTCACGAGAGAAGCCATGAGAATCAAGAGTTAGAGAACAATTATTATCGGGAAGTGAATTTATGAGCGGGTAGCGTTTTGTGATGCTTGAGGAACTAGAAGAATATCATTAAGTAAGAAAGAATGATCATTAACATTTCTACTAGTGTATCGATATGGAGTGATGGACATACCTCCTCCATTAGGCTGTGTGAATAAGCTCGGTTCCATCATAGGGAGATGCTTCATGTAAAGCGAGATGTATCGTGATAATATTATTGTTTGCTCCACTATCAGCAATCCATTCTTCTTTATCAAATATATCAGCTGCTGCTAGCATTGCACTTAGATTTTTGGTGGTGGTCTTCCTTTGTAAGAAAAATTCAATCTATGAGTGCAATTAGGTGCTTGATGACTATCAGAGAGACAGATCTGACAGGGTTGAATTTCACTAGCTCCATTTCCTCTCCCATAGTTGTTTCTTGAGAAAATGGATGGATTAGGGTACCTTCCTCCCACTTGAGTGTCTTCCCTTGTAGTTTCCTGCCTTTGATCCTCTATAAGGCTCATTTATAGTTGTGTACCATAAATGCCTTAGCATCTAACTCTGTTTAGCAGTCTTGAGTCTTTCACTAACCACAGTTTCTTCACTAAGAAGATTATTATGCAATTCTATACTAGTAATAGGAGGATTTCGATGTCTCATAGAGGTTGCAAAAGGAATGTACTCGGGGTTAGAGCTTTCGATGTAATAACCACTAATTCTCTATCGAAACTATTTTACTGCTGACTAGTTGATCGAGATAATAGTTTGATTTTATTGATGAGAGCAAGGATTGATTTTTCGCCTTGAGTAAGAGATAACAACTTTGTTCTCAATTGAATAGAGTGTGTTGATGAAGCTCATGACACTACACCATTTCCAGGATTTTGTCCACGAGGCTATGCACATTGCTTATCGAATTTATAACGGTTATAAGCACATACTAAATAGGCCGTTATTAATAATTGTGATGGTATTTTGTAACGGTTTTATACGTGACAAAAGCGAACAGTCACATATAAAAAGCGTTACAATAATTAATAGCCACAATTGATCTAATTTTATGATAACGACACGTGTCACATTTGTCACATTTATCTTAACGGTTTTTCGCTTTACTCTCTATCAACCACAATTCGAGAGATGACACGTGTCTTTAAGAGTCACATTTTACGGCAAGCGCTTATAAGCTGTTCTTGAATCCTTGCAGCGATTGCTTCGGTGACACGTGTCCTTTTGTCACGGTTAAAGTAACCATATTTGTGTTCTTGCCGTTAATTTGTAACTGATTACTCATAGGACACGTGTCGTCCTTTTGTCACGGCCTATGATGACGCGTGTTATTTTTCTTCACAATTTGTGTCACATGTTATAACCGTGACAATGTTTTTGTTACAATTAAAAAAATGGGTAGCGAGATCATTTTTCATGGACACAGCCTTCCGGTTTACGGGCACATGTCTGAGTCATTATCGGGGACCTACCCTTTCGGGTTCGAGGCCGAAATACAAATAAGCGAAAACACAATTGCAATTTCTTTTTTTTTTCAATCTGCGAGCTATCCAGCATTCTACCATTCATACATTCATTATGACACGATATTAATCTGCATCTAGATTCATTATGAAATCTACCGAAAAAAAACAACAATTCAATCTTATTCAAATGCGCTCCCCGGACAACACAAAAAATCTTCTCCATACTTGGTACAAGACTATAGGTTACGGGCATGACAAAGTCTGTCACTAGAAATACAAGTGCACAACCAAGGTCAAACGAAAGCACCAAGTTTTCTCTTTAGGCGCACCGGTTTGACATTGGCATGATACTACTAATCGTCCAACAATAAAATTGAGCATACATATCGATCGATGACACAATCAATAGACAAGTGCATCTTAGATGCTGTTTAACTTCTACTAGATGTGAAGCTCATATCGGCTACTTCTAAAAAAGGAATATCGGGAAAGTGAACATGAGAGTGAGTCTTACTTCAATGAGTAGGCACCACCGACTTTCACTTTGCCAGGTCTTGGCATCCCCGAATTCCTATGGCCTTCCTCTTCACGGCATCTTGCACAAGGAACATAGGAGCAAGGGTGATTACTAACTCGATTTTATAAGGGAAACCAAAACATAACAAAGATACTACACTAAGCGGGTGTAACAAAAGAAAACAACTATGAACAAACTCATGTTGATCAAAGGAAATATCAAAAGCATAATAATCTGAAGTGTTATGATATTCTACAAGCGTTAATAGTCAGAAGAGTTCAATACCAAAAACTTCGATAAAAGAATTTAACGTATGAATACAATTTCTCGAACAAGTTGACCCTCATTTCACGGGAGCACCAAGGTCCAATGCTCTATGCTCGGCTAAACAACATAGACTCAAACAAGACTTTGAATTGAAGAGGGCGAAGAGGCAATATTAATATGCATTCAGGATAGCAACAACTTACCTTATTTGCCAACGAACACGAACCATAACAAAAATCGGGCCTCTAACTTGACAAAACTGAACCATAACAAAAATCTATCATACTAGAAAACAGTAAAACAAAGTAAAATGCATTCCAGTACGAAAAAATAACAATACTGTTGTTAATCTATAAAGGTTGCCGTGTGGTATTAGCTGCATATCACAAAAAGTAAAAAAAGGAATGGAAAAAAAAACAGAAATTGTAAAAGGAACATGAAGTTAACTTACTTGATCTCAAGATCTTTGACCTCTTCCTTGCTCCACAATGTGAAAATTGATCATTTCCCTCACCGGATCTGGTCCATTTAAAAGCAGCCATCCTCATAATGTGAAAACACCAAATTGACCCAACCTTTGAGAATTTTGTTTGGTCTCTGCCGATACCTGCTTAAGAATGCAAGTAAACTATGCTACTCGAGAAATTTTGTAAATTCAAAGCTTCAATAGACTAAGGATAAAACATTTACTAGATAATTAACCATCTCTAGATTATCACATAGGCATACATGTGATGTGACCCGGTTAGGCATAGATTCATGACAAGATTAGCGAGAACCCAGGTCAATCACCATAAAGCTAGATTGTATTTTTAAAGACTTTAAAAGCAACACAACTTAACGAATATATTGACAGCTATAACAATACCCCAAACACATAATAAGGGAAAGTAAAAAGAAAAAATAGGGGAAAATCTCAAGCGGAGAAACCCATTTAAGAAGAATAAGGTCGTGGGGGTGGGGGTGAATGATGAGCACAAATATAAGCATGGAGAGTAGTGAACCTACGTATCCCATATTTGCATATTTATAGGCTTGCTGTCACCCACCTAGCAAAGAGGGATGGTACATGTAATATTTTCTCAATGAGAATATTAGTTTTAACACATGCAGGTTTTACTTTATGACTTCATTATAGACTATACCCGGGAACATACGGCAAGCGGAAACATATCTTCATTCATTTGAGTATATCGGCATAAACCATGTATCTATACATAAACCTTGATAAATGATTCGAGTGATTACAAGAGAAGAAGTAAATCGAGGATTTCGTGACACCATAATCTTGCTAGCAAGGGTGAAATGTGAATTATATGTCTGTGATCAAACGTATGCAAATTATTTATTTGATTCCAACGGTACTACCTTGAAAGCTATGCCTAACTACTGTAGGTATCCTGTCTTCTAGAATGGTGAAACGTATGGAGTAAATACCAAGATCAATCGACGATTATTATCCAAAAGTTAACGGTGACAATGAATCAGTGTATTATTAGCCCAACATAAAAAACTATTAAAAGTAAGCAAGTATACCTTGACACAAGCTCAACAAGATTACAAAGCTTCATACTCTTAGACTTCATTTCTTCTCTTCATGATTCCTCTAAAAAAAACGGTAGGAAGATCGGTTCACATAGCTTCATGATTCCTACAAAAAAAAAAAACGGTGGGTGAGATCAGTTCACATAAAATATTGACAAAACCACATGATATTATATATAAAAATAAAAACAAAAATCAAACCGTACTTGGATCTTCTGCCAGACTCCCAATACATGCCAAGAGCAAGCGAGCTTGCATCATTTGGAGTGCAAATTTCCGACTAAAGCTAACCCCTCGGCCCTCGGATAGCATTATTTGCAAAGTTACGGGGGTTTTGGCTAAATTGGCGTCCATGTGCTTACTCGAATACCTATTTCAAGCACACAAGTTTGTCGTATCTATGCAAGGCGTTATAAATCGAAGAAGAAACATTACTACAAAAAAAATGATTAACGAGCAAGGAGATGGTTACAAGCTGCAACCAAATGGAAAAACATTACAAAAATCTCAACCATCCAGCTCACAAGAAAGCAATAATAACGAACAAAAAGAAATCATTAAGCACAAAATAAGGTTCGCAAATCGGAAACCTCTTAGCGAGGACACTAAGTTGAAACTCAAAACGTGCTACAAGAGCAAACTAAACAATTACCCGGATGTAGCATGAACTCGGCAAAAAGAAGTACTACGGGCCGAGGCCAAATCGGGGTGAAAATGCCATAGTGCCTCGGTTAAATCCATTATTGTCATGCAAATATAGTTTCCAAGGGGTTCTCCTGTGAACAGGTCTCGGTTCCACTACACCTCAACTAATTGGATAACATCATCATAGGAATCTCAATTAACACACCGATCATTAATCTTATATTCCATACACACATCACGTAAAAGATACACAAATTTCAGCCCTCTCTATCAAGAAATTTCTGAAAGAAGCGGCATAAAAGGCATTGTAAGAAATATCACATCCGAATTCATAATTAATTCATTCACATAACTCAATAAAATATCTAACATACAGTCTAGTTTATCAATGATGGCTCATATCAAGAAATTCAACCATTTTACCCTTTCATCTTCATAGATTACTCTCGGAAAGGGCTATTTGGTAATCATAGACATTTTCATAGACTAAAACAAAAACATGTACTCATAAATCTAACACAAATTCAGATTCAATAGATAAAAATTCACCCGGAATTTTGAGGTAAACCATCGAAATATAGCGAATACAAAGAAATTTATTCTTTGGTTATGAATAAAATTAAGAAAGTAATCAACGAACTTAAAACCAAAAAGCCTCTTAATCGAGAATATGTCACCAAGGCTTTAAGCCATTCATCCGAAAAGATGATGTTCTTCACAATTGTAACTACTAGTCATCCAAAAGAACATGACATTTAAGGAGGCTACCGCTTATCATACACTTGCACGGGAATCGGTCAAAAATAAACACATCTTGTTTTACATGAAAAACCCATCCAAATAAAGATTTGTCTTTCTTCTCTACCCAAACTATCCATATATAACCTTGAAAACAATCTTGAAACCAAATACTAAATCATAAAACCCTCATTATTACAACCCACAAATCTTTTATGCATATAAAATCTTAAATCAAAATACCCAAATTCAAAAAAAAAAAAAACACAAACACAAAAAGAGAGGAAAGATAAGGGATAGCGGTAGCTTCACAAAGTATTAACCCATTTCTTATTTGAAAATAGAAGCAAGGAATTCTTACATTCTTGCCGATGAATTTAGGGTTTCTCCTCTTCCGATCTTCTCAAAAGACCATGAAATTAAACAAAAACAGAAAATTATAATTACTATCTCAAAAAACAACTCATGTCGAATTTAAAAAGCAATTTGAAACATAAATCTAAGTTATTAGATTCACTTATATGAATATGTAGGAGATGGAAACATAAACCACTAAAGGAAAATTGAAAACCTAAATTTCACATACGAAAATAAACAGGGAAAAACAAAATAAACCTAAATCTCAAAGCATCAACTCATCAATCTAAACATCATCACAGTTTGTGCCAAAAATCATTGAAATCAAACCCTCGATTCATAAATTCCAGATCTAAAGGAAAAAAAAAAAAACTGAAACTAAGAAAATTAGGGATTTCACTTCATGTTTCCGACCACAGAAATCCGATAATACTGCAAACATGATGAAATAAAGGAGAGATTCAAAACTTCTTCACTTTGTTGACTTCCGTCTTACTCTTCTTTACCGATGAGGAAACAAAATGGGTTTCCATCTTTTTTCTACTATTACAAGACAGAAATACAAAAAAGGTATTGTTTAAGATTCAAGAAAAAGATGGCTCACGATTGAGATTAAAGAAATAAAATACTTATAGATCGAAGAAATTAGTTTACGGATCGAAGTAAATGATGCAAAGATTGTGATCGAATCATGGTGGGAAAAAATTTCTTGTGAGAGAGAGAACGCTGGGTTTTGGTTTGTTCTCTGAAAATGAAACATGAATGAATAATGAAAACGATGAGGACAGCTGATAAGAGCAGGCAGGATGTTCATCTCGGTAAATCTATGTAGAAGACTAAATCGATCTCTGTCAGGTAATATAAAAGACTAAATCTTATCTCCAAGTACAAAGAAATATGCTTCATCTCTAGCCGTACGTAAAAACCAAGGAACATCTAACCGCAAAATACTCTTCTTATAGTATAAAATAATGATCGGAGAAAACACTATATACACCTCATAACATATATTCCATCCGTTCGGAAAAGTGTTACTATCATTTATCAATTTGGCTTTTTTTGCCTAGCAATTTTAGGTGGGACTCCAAAATTAGGGCGACTTCAAATGAATGAAATTCAATTTCTCGAGAAACTTTTTTCTACGAGACGATATCTCGCACTCTGCAGGGCGATCCCCCTGACCCCGCAAACACAGTAGGTGGGCTACACCACCCCCCACCCCCCCCCACCCCGGACCCCCAAGACCCTTGTATAGCATACCGGCAATGTATTCATACCACGCCCATGCCCGCACCGAGCTTTTCAACTGAATTAGTTGGGCCTATAATGTCGGTAGTAAATGAAGGTATCGACTTCCGATTATCACGGTGGACCTCTTTACCCAGAAATCCTAGCATAATCGGTAGTCAAAGATAGTTCATATAACTAGAATATAGAGTTGCCCCAAAATGAGATTTTGCAAAAATCCACTTATTTTTCTAATTTGGTTGAGCCTATAATCGGTGGTCAAAATAGTTCATATAACTACCGAATATAGAATTTCCCAAAAATGAGATTTTGCAATCGATAGATAAAAAAAAAAACTAGACTACGAGACTTAGACACAGAGCTTCTCATTGGAGGAACTGAAGATGAATTTTAGCAGTCTGAACATCCCGGGTTCAAAGATTAATTACAAGAGTTGGACCCGAGTTTCTCATTCAAAGGAACTCGAAGATGAATTTTATCGATTCAGAACATCCCATGTTCAAAGATTACAAGAGTTGGACATGAGTTTCTCATTCGGAGGAAATGAAGATTAAATTTATCGTTCGAACATCTCGGGTTCAAAGATTACTAGAGTTAGACACGAGTTTCGCATTCGGAGGAATCAAGATGAAATTTATCGAATCTCGAACATCCCATATTCAAAGACTACTAGAGTTAGACTCGAGTTTCGCATTCGGATAAAGCAAGATGAAATATATCGGATTCGAACATCTCGGAGTTCAAGGATTACTATATTTGGACTTGAGCTTCTCATTCAGGAATCAAGACGAAATATCATATTTCAATATCTCAAAGGTTAACTAAAGGCAAATATATCATATTTCACATCACAAGGTTCAAAGTTTACTAGATTTGGACCTGAGCTTCTCATTCGGTGTGAATTGAAGATGAAATATATCATATTTCAACATCTCGGGGTTCAGTTACTAGATTTGGACTCGAGCTTCTCATTCGGATAATCAAGAAGATATATATCATATTTCAACTGAAGGCAGAAATGTATCATATTTGACATCTCGGGTTCAAAGTTTACTAGATTTGGACACAGCTTCTCATGCGGGTGAATCAAGACGAAATATATCATATTTGACATCTCGGAGTTAACTAAAGACGAAATATATCATATTTCAACATCTGTTCAAGATTACTAGCTTTGGACTCGAGCTTCCCATTCGGGTGAATCAAGACGAAATATATCATATTTCAACATCTCGGTGTTGGGATTCACACGGATTTGGACCTGAGCTTCTCATTGGGCGGCCAAGGCGAAATATATCATATTTCAACATCTCGGGTTCAAGATTACTAGATTTGGACCTGAGCTTCTCATTCGGGAGTGAATCAAGGCGAAATATATCATATTTCAACATCTCGGTTCAAATATTACTAAATTTGGACCGAGCTTCTCATTGGATGAATCAAGACGAAATATATCATATTTCAACATATCGTATGTGTATCGTATCCGAGATCGACCGACCATGAGTTGACTACTCTAAGTCGAAACTTGGTAAGAATGACGAATCCATCCATTTACGGTAAGATTCGTTCAAGATATTCTACGAAACCTTAAAAACCCTATTTTTGTATATTGTATGCGTGCCGGATCCGAGATCGAAACACGCCGAATTGACTACTCTAAGTTAGAAACTTGGTAAGAATGACGAATACATCCATTTACTGGTGTAGATTCCTTTCAAGATATTCTACGAAACCTTAAAAAACCCTATTTCGCATATTGTATGCGTCACAGGGATCCGAGATCGAAACCTCGGGCGCGAGTTGACTACTTTAAGTCGAAATTCGGTAAGAACGACCAATCCATCCATTTAAAGGTAAGATTCCTTCGAGATATTCTACGAAACCTTAAAAAAAAACCTATTTACGCATATTATATGCGTACGGGGATCCGAGATCGAAATCGGCGCGAGTTGACTACTTTAAGTCGAAATTCGGTAAGAGCAGACCCAACTGGTCCATTTACGAGTAAGATTCCTTCGAGAAATTCTCTGAAACCTTAAAAAACCCTATTTATGCATATTGTATGCGTACCAGGATCCGAGATCGAAACCTCGGACGCTTGAGTTGACTACTCTAAGTTAGAAATTGGTAAGAATGACGAATACATCCATTTACAGGTAAGTTTCCTATTTCTGTATATTGTATGCGTACCAGTATCCGAGATCGAAACCTGGCCGCGAGTTGACTACTCTAAGTCAGAAACTTGGTAAGAATGACGAATCCATCCATTTACGAGTAAGATTCCTTCAAGATATTCTACGAAACCTTAAAAAAACCTATTTACGTATATTATATGCGTAATGGATCCGAGATCAAAACCTGGCCGCGAGTTGACTACTCTAAGTCGAAATTCGGTTAGAGCAGCGAATCCATCCATTTACAAAAAGATTCCTTCGAGATATTCTACGAAACCTTTAAAAACCATATTTTCGCCTATTGTATGCGTACGAGGATCCGAGATCGAAACACGGCCGCGAGTGGACTACTATAAGTCGAAATTCGGTAAGAACAGCTCTAATTCATCCATTTGAGTAAGATTCCTTCCGGATATTCTCACAAACCTTAAAAACCCTATTTACGCATATTGTATGCGTACCGGATCTCGAGATCGAAACACAGCCGCGAGTTGACTACTTTAAGTCGAAACTTGGTAAGAATGACGAATCCATCCATTTATTTACAGTAAGATTTCTTGAGATATTCTACGAAACCTTAAAAAAAAAAACCCTATTTACGCATATTGTATGCGTAATGTGATCCGAGATCGAAACACGGCCGCGAGTTGACTACTCTAAGTCGAAATTCGGTAAGAACAGCGAATACATCCATTTACAAAGTCGTTCCTTCGGGATATTCTACGAAACCTTAAAAAAACCCTATTTCGCATATTGTATCGTGCCGAGATCCGAGATCGAAACTGGCCCGCGAGTTGACTACTCTAAAGTGAAACTTGGTAGAGCAGCAATCCATCCATTTCTGACGTAAGATTCCTTCGAGATATTCTACGAAACCTTAAAAAAACCTATTTACGCATATTGTAAGCGTCACGAGGATCCGAGATCGAAACGTGGCCGCGAGTTGACTACTCTAAGTCAGAAACTTGGTAAGAATGACGAATCCATCCATTTACAGGTAAAATTCCTTCAAGATATTCTACGAAACCTTTAAAAAAAACCTATTTCCGTATATTGTATGCGTACCAGGATCCGAGATCGAAACCTGGCCGCGAGTTGACTACTCTAAGTCAGAAACTTGGTAAGAACGAAGAAACCATCCAGGTTCGAAGATTACTAAAGTTAAACTGGAGTTTAACTTTCGGGTGACTCTGGAGAAAAATATATCGAGATTCAAAAACATCCCAGGTTAAGATTACTAAAGTTAGACCTGAGTTTCTAATTCAGATGAACTGGAGAAGAAATATATCAGATTTGAAAACATCACAGGTTAAGAATACTAAAGTTAGACCCGAGTTTCTCATTCGGGTGAACTGAAAATGAAATTTATCAAATTTGAACATCCCGAGTTCAAAGATTACCAGAGTTAGAACTGAGTTTCTCGTTCGGGTGAACTGGAGACGAAATATATCTGAATTGAACATGACAGGTTCAAATATTACTATAGGTAGAGCTGAGTTTCTCTTTCGGGTGAACTGGAGACGAAATATATCATAATTGAACATCACAGGTTCATGGGTTACTAAAGTTAGACCTGAGTTTCTCTTTCGGATGAACTGGAGAGGAAATATATCATAATTGAACATCACAGGTTCAAATATTACAAAAGTTAGACACTCGAGTTTCTCGTTTTCGGATGAACTAAGGACGAAATATATCATAATTGAACATCACGAGTTCAAAGATTATTAGAGTAAAGCCGAGTTTCTCTTAGGATGAACTGAGACGAAATATATCATAATTGAACATCAAAGTTCAATGGATTACTAAAGTTAGACTCGAGTTTCTCGTTCGGGTGAATCGAGACGAAAATATAACGAATTGAACATCACAAGTTCAAATATTACTAGAGGTAGAGCCGAGTTTCTCTTTTCGGATGAACTGGGCCGAAATATATCATAATTGAACATCACGAGTTCAAAGATTACTAAAGTTAGACTCGAGTTTCTCTCGGTGAAATCAAGACGAAATATGTCGAATTGAACATCACAGTTCAAATATTACAACAATTAGACACGAGTTTCTCGTTCGGATGAATCGAGATTTAAATATATCATAATTGAACATCACAGTTCAAATATTACAACAGTTAGACCCGACTTTCTCAAGTTTTGGATGAACGAGGATCAATATATATGAATTAAACATCACGGAGTTCAAATATTACTAGAGGTAAAGCCGAGTTTCTCTTTCGGATGAATGGAGACGAAATATATCGAATTGAACATCACAGTTCAAATATATCGGATAAATCATGAAATGACCATATTACCCTTATTGGAAAAAGTGCAATAAATATTATGAGATCAGAAAATGACCATACTACCCTTACCGAAAATAAGTAAATTATTCTTAGAGACTTTGAAAATGACCGTATTACCCTTATTGGAAAAATACAATAAATATTATGGAGAATGTGAAAATGACCATACTACCCTTATCAAAAATAAGTAAAGTAAATATCGCAGATTTGAAAATGACCATATTACCCTTATTGGAAAAAGTCACATAAATATTATGGAGAATGTGAAAATGACGATACTACCCTTATCAAAAATAAGTAAAGTAATTCTTATGATCGCGAAAATGACCATATTACCCTTTATGGAAAAAAAACAATGCAATAAATATTATGTAGATCGTGAAAATGACCATACTACCCTTATCGGAAATAAGTAAAGTAATTTTACAGCATCGTGAAAATGACTCCTATTACCCTTATCGGAAAAAGTGCAATAAATATTATGAGGATATGAAAATGGCAATCTTTGCACTTATCGAAATGAGTAAAATAATTCTTACAGATTTGTGAAAATGACCATATTACCCTTATAAAAAAGTGCAATTAATATTACGGAGATCGTGAAAATGACCTAACTACCCTTATCGGAAATAAGTAAAGTAATTCTTACATGATATGAAAATGACCATATTACCCTTATTGGAAAAAAGTAATTAATATTACGGAGATCGGAAAATGACCATACTACCCTTATCGAAATAAGTAAAGTAAATATTGTAGATTGTGAAAATGACCATATTACCCTTATTGGAAAAAAATGCAATAAATATTATGAGATCGCGGAAAATGACCATACTACCCTTATCGAGAAATAAATAAAGTAATGTTAAAGATCATGGAAATGACATATTACCCTTATTGGAAAAAGTGCAATAAATATTATGGAGATGAAAATGACCATACTACCCTTATCGGAAATGAGTAAAGTAATTCTTCTGCATCGTGAAAATGACCATATTACCCTTATTGGAAAAAGTGCAATAAATATTATGGAGACTGTGAAAATGACCATACCACCTTATCTAAATAAGTAAAGTAAATGTTGCAAATCATGAAAATGACCATATTACCCTTATTGCAATAAAGTGAAATAAATATTATGGAGAATGTGAAAATGACGATACTACCCTTATCGTAAAATAAGTAAAGTAATTCTTATAAACTCCGTGAAAATTACCATATTACCCTTTATTGGAAAAAATGCAATATTATGTAGACGTGAAAATGACCATACTACCCTTATCTTAAATAAGTAAAGTAATTCTTACATACTGTGAAAATGACCATATTACCTTTATTGGAAAAAAGTGTAATAAATATTACGGAGACTGTGAAAATGACCATACTACCCTTATCAGAAATAAATAAAGTAATGTTAAAGACTGTGGAAATGACATATTACCCTTATGAAAAAAAGTGCAATAAATATTATGGAGATCGTGAAATGACTATACTACCACTTATCGAAAATAAGTAAAGGGTAAAATGGTCATTTTCATAGTTTGTAATATTCATAGTTTGTAATATTTACTTTACTTATTTCTGATAAGGGTATTTTGATCATTTTCACAGTCTTTATTATATTTATTAACCTTATTTCCAGTAAGGGTAAAATGGTCATTTTCACAGACTATGATATTTACTTGACTTATTTTTGATAAGGGCAGTTTGGTCATTTGATAGTCTCCATGATGTTTATTGCATTAATTTCTAGTAAAGGGTAATATGGTCATTCTCACAAATTAAATATTAACTTTACTTATTTTTAATAAGGGTAGTCCGGTCATTTTCACATTCTAAAATAATATTTACCGCACTAATTTCCGAAAGAAGGGTAATATTGTCATTTTCACGATGTAATATTTACTTTACTTATTTCCAATAAGGGTAGTCTGGTCATTTTCCCTGTCTCCTTAATATTTAATGCATATGTTTCAATAAGGGTAAAGTGGTCATTTTCATAGTCCGTAATATTTACCTTACCTATTTTTGATAAGGGTAGTTTGCAATTTTCATACCCTCCATGATATTTATTGCACTTATTTCCGAAAGAAGGGTAATATGGTCATTTTCATGCAGTAATATTTACTTTACTTATTTTTGATAAGGGTAGTTTGGTCATTGTCATTGTCTCCATGATATTTATTGTATTTATTTCCAGTAAGGGTAATATGGTCATTTTTACAGTCTAAAATATTTTACTTTACTTATTTCTGATAAGGGTAGTATTGTCATTTTCACATTCTCCATAATATTTATTGCACTTTTTTCCAATAAGGGTAATATGGTCATTTTCACAATCTGCAATATTTACTTTACTTATTTTGATAAGGGTAGTATGGTCATTTTCACAATCTCCATAATATTTATTGTATTTTTCCAATAAGGGTAATATGGTCATTTTCACAGTCTCTAAGAATTATTTTACTCATTTCTGATAAGGGTAGTATGGTCATTTTCACGATCTCATAATATTTATCATGACTTTTTTCCAATAAGGGTAATATGGTCATTTTCACATCATGTAAGAATTACTTTACTTATTTCCGATAAGGGTAGTATGGTCATTTTCGATCTCCGTAATATTAATTGCACTTTTTTCCAATAAGGGTAATATGGTCATTTTCACAGTCTAAAATATTTTACTTTACTTATTTCTGATAAGGGTAGTATTGTCATTTTCACATTCTCCATAATATTTATTGCACTTTTTTCCAATAAGGGTAATATGGTCATTTTCACAATCTGCAAATTTACTTTACTTATTTTTGATAAGGGTAGTATGGTCATTTTCATTACTTCCATAATATTTATTGTATTTTTCCAATAAGGGTAATATGGTCATTTTCACAGTCTCTAAGAATTACTTTACTCATTTCCGATAAGGGTAGTATGGTCATTTTCACAGTCTCCATAATATTTATTGCACTTTTTCCAATAAGGGTAATATGGTCATTTTCACATCATGTAACAATTACTTTACTTATTTCCGATAAGGGTAGTATGGTCATTTTCACAGTCTCCGTAATATTAATTGCACTTTTTTCCAATAAGGGTAATATGGTCATTTTCATAGTCTGTAAGAATTACTTTACTCATTTCCGATAAGGGCATTATCGTCATTTTCACGATCTCCATAATATTTATTGCACTTTTTCCAATAAGGGTAATAGGGTCATTTTCACAATGTAAGAATTACTTTACTTATTTCCGATAAGGGTAGTTTGGTCATTTTCACAAATCTACATAATATTTATCGCGCTTATTCCGATAAGGGTGTCTCGGTAATTTTCACCGTCTTCTAAGAAGGTGATATGTCAAAGTCAAATTTCTATAAAGTCATGACTTGTTGACTTTGGTCTTGATCCTCGTTTTCTAATATTAAGAAAATTAAAAAGAAAAAGAAAATATATTTTGATTTATAGAAATGAAATATAATTGTTAGTTTGTACAAATGTGGGAAAATTAGTGACAAGTAAAATTCAAAGTGTTATAATTTTGGGGTTGTTTTAGATGTTGTGAAATATTTGGGTGGAATCATCACTTTGAATTTTACTTGTCACTGTCTCAGAAATTGTCAACAAATATTATTGTGACTAATAAAAGAATTTAATATTCCTAATTATTATCACGAATACAAAATTTAATAACAGCTTATAATCACAGGACTTATCACAGTGTATCTCGTGATCGAAAAATAAACTCATGACAGGTTGACCATTACAAAATCCCGGTTTTGGTGTAGTGTGAAAATCAGTTAAATACTCACCATAGTTGATTTGATGTGGCGACCGTGAAAAGTATGGAATTACTTTATTCGTGAGATTGTAGAATTTATCCACATGATGACCGTAGAATCTTCTTCAATCCAATCAGATATGCTTGATTCTCAACGCCATTGGCTTCATTTCTTGGTGATGTGTATTTCTGTGGACATGGACACTAGAATTGCAAAACACACACATTATCCGAGTTAACCGTTACCCTCCCCGCGCTACAACATATCACTAGTCTGCAGCACGCTTCATGCATATCACCCCACATTAGAAATATCACTTTAGGCTTTAACGCATTTGCTTGTACTATCTTCTCATAATCCCAGCTTTTCTTCAACTTGAAAGTTTGTTATATAAATCTTTAGTCTGTGCACATCCTCTTCTTCTTGTGTCAAAACGGTGTTCCTTAAATCATGTTTAATCTCAAGAATGTCAATGCTCTCAACAGGATCTAAAACTCTTGAGAAACTGAAATTCCAGGTGATGCCTTTCATCTCAGCCACCATGGCAAACTTCAGCCTGCTGACTTTATATAGTCTAGGATATTTATCCTTTAGAGCTCCTTTCTGAAGCCACCAGTCATGCCAGAATCTCACACTTCTCCCATTCTTAACCCTGATGTTGACATCTTCATAGAAATCCTTGTTTGCTTTAAGAATATCAAACCACATACTTCTTCTTATTGCTTCAGTACTCTGAAGAGGGGCCATGCACAATTCATCTGACTGAGTTTTTTCACACATAATTTTTCTCCACAAAGCCGTTTTCTCAAAGCAATATCTCCCATGCCACTTAGCCAGTAAAGATCTATTAATCTATCGTAGACTTCTTATGCCTAAGCCTCCCTTCTTCCTAGCTTTACATATTTTTTCCCATGAAACCCAACTCATCCTCTTCTTATCATCATCTTCACCCCATAAAAATCTTCTCACGATACTATTCAAATTTCTTCTCTACTGACACCGGAAGATAATAGACAGATAAAAATAGATTGCAATACTCTTTGAGTTATATATACATATTACTTTTTTATTTACTAATTACGGCTTCGTCTTTGTATCATGGATTATTTTACTTTTAATTGTTAGAAGTCCTTAGATTACTCTCACTAAACACTTATCTATATCATTTTATTTATTTTTTAAAAAACATCAACCCATCCATATCCAATTTGTTCACTGCGCATGTATTAAATCCAACAGGTAATGGGCTGGACGTTGATAAAAAATCTCAAATCTATCGAATATGCAACCATTCATCAGTTGTTCACCCTTACTTAGAGCTTCTCCAATGGAATGTGTGTGAAGAAAAAAAGTCTTCATCCACATAGGTTACACAACAATCTTTACAAAAATCCATCTCCAACCCCATGATGTGAGGATGATGTGGCATAAAAAAAGTTAGACATTCTATAGGTCAACCTCTAGTTTTAGACATTCGTTTAGAGGATGTCTTCCCATCCTAGTCATATTTTTTGTTAATAAAAATAAAAATCACTAAAAACAAAAAAGGAAATAATTTGAACCAATTATATACCTACAAATAAGTAAAAGAATGATACAACATTTTATGAGTTGGAGATAGAATTTATTTTTTTCCTAACATTTAGGATTTTATACCAAGAGGATGTCTTAAAAGTGATGCCACATATGAAAGATCCACATTCACCATTGGAGAAGCTCCTATGTGCTAGATTAGCAATTAAGTGTTGCAATTTAAAAAAAAAGTGTGGCCTAAAAGTTAACACTAGTTCTCTCTCCTAGCATGTGCTCGCAGGTGAAGTAGCAGCGAGATTGAAGCGCTGAATGATTTATCGCCATAAAAATCACCTTTACACTGAATGGTTCAGCGCTCACACGGATCACAAGAATCACAAAATTTGATCTGACAGCTGAAATTGGTTACGCTGAACCAAACTGCGTAGGACTGTGGTCCCAGATGACATGGGCTGCTAATCTAGATGCTAGATTAGCACTCCCATAAAACTTAGGAAGTAGTCATGACTGACGTGGACTGCTAATCTAGCTGCTATATTAGCACCCATAGGACTAAGCCTTAGCTCATACTTACTAACAAAAAAAATAACTTCGGAAAAAAAATCTTGAATCCACGTGTCCAGACATTCATGTGTAAACCTGTCATATATGACATATCCACTTAATAATACAATATCCAACCCCAATAATTAACAAATCTACACATTTGAGTGTGTTTATGGGTGAAAACTACTCCCGCAGATTTGGTAATTTGGGGTGTGGATGAGGAATGAATCTAAACCCTAAACAAATGCATCACACATGGTGGGTGCTTGTAGATTCGAGAGATCAATCTGCAAGTCCGGCCTAAACCAAGAAATGGCCGTTCCGTACTTGTTTTGGTCACAAAGTGAAGGAGATGGGGTTGATCTTAGGGATGGAAGCGAAGAAGGTGTTGAGATTGTGAAGGTGTTGGCTTGCTTATGACTTGTGACAGAAAAGTGAGCAGGCTTACGGTTGATGTAAGGAGGCTCTGGGTGTTGATTTTCTGTCTCGTTTTCTCCGCCTTTGGAAATAGGGCGGAGAACCTATTTATACAAGTCATTGAGCCTCATTCACGTCTCTCGTGGGAAGTGGAGGAAGTGGAGTGATGGAGTAGTGGTTGTACGTCGGTGCCACACGACCGCCCTTGCCCACTTCTCATGTTCATCTCTAACCGTCCACGACTTCCTAACACGTTCTTGTAATGGCGCGTTTCACGCCGCACGTAAAACCGCTGACCAATACCCCAAGATGTATCCCCCAGTTTGTGACATGATTGATGTCTAGAATGTGTGGATCGTGGATCCACGAAAGATAGCATGTAATGCTTGAATCAATAACCGTGTTATTCAAGAAGTCGATACTTGTAAGCATCGTGTGTATTTTATGCAGTGCATCGCATTATGGTGTGGTAAAGTGATGGGTGATGACGCCTCACTAACCAAATAACTCCCGACTGTGGTTGTATAACCGAAAGTGGTGAAGTTGAACGGATGAGATGATGTTTGAGACACTCATCTCATGCGACCGTTAATGAATACTATGGTTTTTGAAGAGGCGCGCAAGCATCACTCTTCGCTTGGTCGAAACCAAGCATGGGAAGGGCTTTGGAGAGGACCGACCGGCATTGTGTAGACAACATGCCGTGTGCACGTCCATACCTCACTTTCCCAAGAAGGCGCGATCTAGGCCACTCAAATTGACCGGCAAAGTTGAGTGGTTGAGATCGGTTTGCGGCATAAATCCATTGCCGCAAAGGAGTTGGAAACCGCGTGACATTCTTGGTCTGGGCGCGCGTTCCAAGACGACCCATCTTAGTCTGGTCTTGGTCGATCGTACAGCGTGTATGTGGTAGGTCAAAAGTTCACACCTATACTGACTATCCCATGAAAACGTGATCTAAGCCATTCAAATCATCCTAGTGAAGTTGAGTGGCCGAGATCGGTTGCGCTTGGGAGGTGCGATCACACAAGTTTGGACGTGCGTTTGGGATTAACCAGGCATGATATGCCTTGACGACCGCATGAGGAGGTAGATGGGCCCACGGTGATCATCTTTGGTATGACCTGGACTGTTTAATCTAATCAGGACCCTCCATTCGTGCCGAGAGAAGATGGACGCGCGTGATGGCTTGAAACCCTAATTTTGGCTTTCAAAGCCGTGCGCCATCTCTTGTTTGGGTGACGATTTTGTCACGGACAAACATTGTTGGTCTTGACCGATTGGTCAAGTGTGTAGGCGGGCCCACGGTGATCGTGTTGACATGCTCTGGGTCCTTTGAGTCTACATCTACACCCTCCGTCCCACTGCGAAGATGGGTGGTTGAGACTGTTTTGCGGCACATGTAATATGCCGCAAACCCTAATTTAGGGTTTTCCGTCCATAATGCTTGGTATGAATGGTTTTTTGGCAAGCTAAGGCCAATGACCGACCATGCGGGGTCGGCCGTGGGTATTCCATACCATGCTTGGGGTGATGGAATTGATCCGTGGTCATCCAATCATGCTTATGGAGTTGGATGATCTGCGATCGAGATCATATCCG
This sequence comes from Papaver armeniacum, assembly GCA_023531295.1. Taxonomy (NCBI): domain Eukaryota; kingdom Viridiplantae; phylum Streptophyta; class Magnoliopsida; order Ranunculales; family Papaveraceae; genus Papaver; species Papaver armeniacum. The sequence continues at coordinate 104,784 of JAJJWW010006046.1, read as the reverse complement.
GACCGGAGTACGGTCAGTCCGATGCTCAATCTGGGCTAATATAACACACCGAGAGGGGCTCAATCGGTCTAGTATAACACACCGAGAGTCAGCACAATACGGGTATTTCGTACATGGTTTCATTATAGTGCTTGGAGGTTCGTGTTACTCTATAAGAGTAACACTCGGTCGTCATGCCACATCGATAATGATTCATTATAGTGCTTGAGGTTCGTGTTACTCTATAAGAGTAACACTCAGTCGTCATGCCACACCGATAATGAGTACAGAAATACAAGGCCGATATGAAATTCACAGGATGGGATTGTTGCTACATGCTCCAACCTGAGGAATTTCATGTATTCTGAGAATGAGATTGTTGCTACATGCTCCATTCTTGGTGAATTAAGTGAGGGAATATCCAACACTTATAAATGGCTTTATCTTTTACAAGACGTCAAAGCATGATTTTTCCTGGTTTTTTACAAATTTAACCTTAAACGAAAATCCACCATCAACAGAGTGATTTCGCGCGCTCCCTCTTCAATAACCACAATGCTCTCTCTCTCTCTCTTTTTTTATTTCTTTTTTTTTTTCTAATGAAATTATTATTTTATAGAATATTTGGGACCTATTAATGTTTAAGGTTTTAAAATGTATTATATTATAATATTATCGAATTTATTATTTAGCACTAAGGATCCGAGTCGGGACTGGAAAAATTTATTATTTTAGCGAGATAATTATATTATCTGAGTATTATATTAAAAAAGTTTTATTGTATATGTAAATTATATTACACTTAAAATGTGCCTTTTGTTGGAGCCGAACCCACGTCTATATGGATAAAAAGCAGGTGCTTTGCTATTTGAGCCAAAATGTCGCTACCTATAGTTTCCTGCAATATCAATCATGACAACCCAATGCCAGATTTGTGAGTGTTTCCGTCAAAAGATGCATCACAAATATAGTACAATCATGAGGCAAGTCACCCAATGTTCCTGTGAAGTTGGTTACTTGTGGTGTGACCTTTAATGTTCAGAATTAATGACATTGGTGAATTCTGAGTGGAGCTTAATTGCATATCCACATTCAAATGGTTACTTGCTTGTCTTGGGAAACATTACAGCATCTCTTCTGTTGTTGAGCCATTTATTTACAGACAAACATGTATAAATGATGTCGGGCATCAGTAATTTCTACTCCTCCGTCTCTAAAAGATAGGTTTGTTTCCTTATTTGGGTATTTCAAAAAATATGTTTGTTTCCATATGTGGAAAGTCAAATGTTATGATTTTACTAGTATACCTATAGAGGAGACCACTTCTCTCTCTCCCTTTTCTATCTTAATATTAAAGGGGAATCACTTCTCTCTTCAATCTCTTATAATAAATAAGTGGGGACCAATGATAGATTAGAAAAAAACATGAAAAAGTGGCTACAATGATTGGTTTTCTTAATTTTTGTGAAAAACAAATAAGCCTATCTTTTAGAGACGGAAGGAATACTAGTTAATAAACACAAGTGGAGAGCACATGTTTTGCATGTCGGCGAACACTGGTTCTTTTTATACGTATTTTCTGTTCTTCCTAAATTATGACACATCGCCGCAAATGTGAGTTGTCTAAAATTTTCGTTGTGATGACTTTTGGATTTAGCTGTGATAGTAAGTTCGTAGGATGAGGTCTGCTAATACAGCAAAAGTGCAAGGCAAACAACAAAACCAACAATATAACAAAAAACCATTAATACAACTTTTGTGGTAGAACTTGTCACAGTTTCTGTACAACACCGGCATGGGTAATTTTACAGATCAAACAAATGGAAAAAAAAAAACGGAAAATGGGTCATTTGTCCAAAAAAATTTAAAACATGGTTCAAATGGACGAATAAAAATTATTATGGGTGAAATGGACACAAAAAAATAGCAAGGATGAAAATGGATTCATCCTGGCTTAAACTTAAAAAATAGCGAGGATGAAACTGGATGCATCCCGATGTAAATTAAAAATAAGAAAAAGAATTTGAAAATGGGTAGGATGAAACCGGTTACATCCTGGCTATTTTTATATTTTTGTCCATTTAAACAAGATCAAAATCTAAATGTCTTTTTCATCCAGAATTATTGATTTTGGTCTTTTTAACCAATTTTGTGAAAAAAAAAGATGAAAAAATGAATGGGAAATAATACATTTATCGAAATTGGCTCTTAGATTTCATAATCTTGTTTCTTCAAAATGTTGCCAAGTTGCTTCACTTCTCTATTTCATTCCTTTTCCGGACATAACCTTTTCTTCCATCTATTATTTGGATCTTCCCGATGCCTCAAGACCGTCAATGGCACCCCCCACCCCCACCCCATCCCACCCCTTTCCTCTCCTATTTGGCAAAGATAGATTCATAAGCTAGTCTCTTCCCTTCCCGTAAGCTCTAAATGATCCCAACCGAGTGGCAATCCAACTGCAGGTGCCTAAAACAACCCAACATCGTTTTCTCGTGCGCCACTAAATGGGACTGGCATGATTAAGTGAATGCTACAAAGAGAAGGAACCAGCAGCTGCCACATATTATAAGCATCATGCACATAACATTTCTCAAAGCCAGCAGATTCTCGTACAACCGTAACATGCGGTAGTGAACATACTAAGACGAACTCCACCATCTATCGACCCACGCATTACTCTCTCAAACCATTTCTCCACTGCATTTATTGTTGATATACAATGCTCGCGCTTGTCTCGCGCTTTAACATCACTTCTGCTTCTGCATCCTTGCTAACAAAGTGGATGAACTTAAAGTTTGCAATGAGAAATTCATCTAGTAATAGACTGAAACATATTTTGGCATCTAGGTGCATACTTTTTCTTCTAGGGCAGTGGTACATCTAAAATTCAGATTATATCATACATGGGATGGGTATTATCATGAATTAAGTGCACCATATTCGCTAACTGGACTAAGCTATAAACATACAAACAATTAATCGTACATTGACATTTTCATAATTTCATTAACAAAGAAGTAAAAGGATACTAATAACAACGGAATCGTATATAACATATCTCCTAATCCACATATATTTAGATAAAAACTCTTCATCTTCTTCTCTCCATCGCATCTAATTTTAATTCATCTTTTATATGGGTAATTCTTTAATTAGATAGGAAAAAAAATCATGCTATTCCTTTTCCCTTTACACCACTACTACTATTTCCTTACAGAGTACTTTCCGAGTCCAAGCCGCTATGGTGAAACACTTATCTTTTATCTCTGAGTGCTGGGTTTTGACATAAATAAACACCTAAATTTACTAAATTGATATTGTTATTGAATACAAAATCAACCAAAATTATTGATTAACACATAAATTTACTAAATTTATGGAACCCTAGAATTTCATATTACACAAATCAAACGAAAATTTGCATACCTAATCGTAGAAGAGAAGAATAATCGATTTAAATCTTCATCTCCTTCTATGATATTTTGAAGTGGGAATTAAGTGTTTGACCCTCACCTCACTCTTTCTTACTCTTATGGCCTTGGGCTTAAAGCCCATTTAAAAATTCTTTAACCTATTTTATTGAAATGACCCTTAAACAAAGAAAGAGGGTCATATGAATAAAGATGTTAGATGTTGTTAAAATTTGACATAAACTAAATTCTTGAAGGCTATAATTGTCAAACCAACTTCAATATAACATATCTCACAAACCATACGTAGGAATTTGACAAATTTTATATATTTAGAAAGGTTTTTGAAAGACCAATCCAACGAGCATAAATACAAATATCAAATTATTCGTATTTTTAGAAATTTTTATTCTTTAAATGATTATTATTTTTTTTCTTATTTGTGTGTAGATATTATCCACAAAAGTTTTTTAAAGTACAACTATTATTCAAAGTAATTTTTTTTTAGTGTGCAGATATCATCCACGACTTTTTTCGGTGTGCAGCTATTATCCACAGTGTTTTTCTAGTGTGCAGCTATTATCCACAATGTTAATGAACCTTTCATAATGGTTTATATTATAATATGTACATTAAATAAGTTTATAAAACCATTTTTTAAAGATAAACAAACACATTGATATGAAGTTGTGTAGAAAATATATACGACTAGAATCCGTGCAGGAAATATGCACAACTAGAATGTGTGCAGGAAATATTCACAATTGTTTCAGCGCCAAGAGAATAATTGGCATAATTATTTCTATGACCACAGAGGCCAAAAGAGTAAGACACATGTTTTCTAGGGTCATAAGTGTAGTTGCAGAAATCCCACAACTAACACCCCTTCATATTTTCCATTGATCTAAACATATTTATCATAAAAAGAAGGTAAAGTGCTAAAATTGTAAATATGGACACAAGAATTTTTACATGGTTCGATCATTGTGATCTACATCCATGGTTCTTTACTAGTGATTGGTGTAATTACATAAATGTTACATTTAGAATCTCCATTAATGAGTATTTGGAGCTCTCTAGATCTAGTTTTTTTGGGAAGAAGATGATAAAGAAATTAAAATCTCTCTCTACAAAAATGTGTCTCTCTCCAAAGTATGTCCTCTCTTTTCTTTTTCCCCGCCTTTCTCTTTACTAGTATGGACACATGTGCGATGCACATGTTGAATTTTACTCATCCAACAATACTAAATTTGAAAGTCATGAGATTTTTTTTCCTAGAACAAAAATTTACTATTCTTATTTGTACTAGTTACGTAGATAATTGAAAGAGCTTTTCAAATATATAAATTTTACAAAAATCCTGTATATTTTGAAAGATATTAAGTTTTAAAAAATTTGATCTATTTTTAAATAATGCTATTTATATAAATATGTAAAAAATGGGGACAACTAAATAATTTAGGAGGTCTCATACCAAAAAGAGCTATTTTCTTTAATTATATTAGTATAAGATAAGATATAGGATTCTACACAATGGATGACAAATAAGAGATCCACTATTTTTGAATCATCGCGGCGTTACATTCGCTCATGTACACTCACTCATTCTCGCATACTTTATACTTACGTATAGATCATCACACTATACTCGTGACTTTGCCGACATCATCCAATACGTCATCTCGATTTTACTATGTGCAATAGTCCTCGCTTACGTTAGATAATCTTCACTTCGCATATTTATTGATATGTGCGATATTCCACTCCTACATTTTGCCTCTTTTTCTTGAATATCGCTTGAAGTGCGATCTTTAAGGAAAAATCCACCTTGTTGTAGTTGTTGGTGCGAGATGCGTGATGTTGGAGTAGTCTTTGATCTTTGTTGTTGGAGGAACAAGCGAAAAGAATACATCGGACTTGAAAAGTACGTACTTGCCTCTATTCTTTTGTGAAATTCCGTTTTGAGAATTATATATGAAATATCATTTCTTGAAGTATGCGAAGTATGAAGTGTCCTTGAAGAAGTATAAGAAGTACTAATCCTCGAAATATAAGAAGTATTGCGAATCAATCATGCGAAACTATTGCTCCATGTTCTTTGCCTCATGCTATGCTTGAAATGTATGAACGTTGCGAAGCAAAAAGAAGTGTGAGAAATGAGACTTGAAACCTTGACCTTCCTCTTGAATTTTCTTGCACATTACCAACTGTGCTAACCTTCTCATGCGAAATAATCACCAACTTTCTTTTATGCGAAACATCTGCTCCTTGCGATGTACTACACTGAACCATTTGTGCAGATTCTCACTGTGTGAAATTTCTGTGCGAAGTCGACCTTCCTCTTGTTTGAGAGAGAATGGAATCCTTTGTAAAAAGAAGAAAAGTATGTTCGGGTGCGAATTTGAACATGCTACCTCAAACACGTTTCCTGCTCACTGTACCAACTGTTCGGGTAGCTTAATGCGAAATAAAGGTACAACATTTTTTCTCTTGTTATTTTATTCTCTCTTGGAATTAGAAGAAAATGCAAAATATGTATCTGTGCGAATTAGAACCTGTGACCTATCTGTTTGCTCTCTCAACCTTGAACCATCTGTGCTAGTATTCGCTTATGACAAAAACCACAACGTCTGCCTCTTATTTTGATCTTCGCCTTTCCTTCGTTTTCTTCCACAAATTTGCATCTACATGATGATGTTGAATTGTTGGTGAGGATTCACCGAGAAGATAAAGAACAAAAATGTTTTCTTGGTAATCCATAGTTGCCTCTGTTCTTTATCTATGAGGGGAGAATGCCATGAAATGTGTATGCAATGCTTATATTATAAGAATGCTTATCTATTGTTGATGAAATGTATAGATAATATTGGTGTTACTTAGCTTATTTTGACGCTCCAAATTGCTTCCATTCTTCATTTGGAATAAACGTTCATCTTTGCGCACTTATTATTTCTTTTCTTCCTTATGTCTTTCGCTTTGCCTTAATTACATTTATCATGTGATCTATCCATTCTTTATCAATTCCTCTTATTATATCTCTTGTATGAAACAAATGCGCGAATTTACTTTTTTTCTACTTCTTTTTCTGAATATCCTGCAAAACAAATATTTAGTTAAACAAGCATATTATTCTTTTCTCTGAAGGTCTTATTGCGCCTTCCTAAGTAAAGGTCTTATTTTGCCTGTCTGTAATTCTCCGTGCGACGAAATCGCAGGATGTCTTTATACCGAAGTATATCGACCCATTGATCTCGTCTTATCTTTTTCTTAGTATTATTGCCTCCGCAGGATTTTCTTGTGCGTAAATATGACAAGCCTTAATACTCCCGTGAGTAAAAGCATCATGAAATTTACGTCTTTTGACACAATTCAGCTCCCTAATGGAGGGTGCCGTCCTTATCTTCCCCATGGTTGCCGTTTCAAGGAAGCTTACCTCTATCGGGTTAAGGTTGGCTCCTCCCATCCAGTAATGCAACAACCAATTGATTTCGCAGTCTCTTATTCACCACCGATAAGGTTTATGGTTACGAGACTGCACCCTAAGTGGGGTATCTTCGGACCGAGTGCATCATAGTCAGGACTTGTCAAGAATGGTAAGGTAGGCTCCAACGTCCCCCACACTCTTGACTCAACCGTGTACCTCGGCGCCCTGATCGAGTTTCTGCACTCCTTAGGAGAGACTTTCTCACCTTGGTATTCCAATGTAAGGTTATGAACTTAGACCGAAAATTTAAGGCACCTCTCCCTGGATGGGTTTTTTATTTTTTCTCACCCCAAATCTCAATGACTCAAGTTCCGGGGTCGGTGTAGCCTTCCCTTGAGTCATGCTTACCAGTTTTATCCAAACTATGACGTGTTTTAGGTCTTACGTTTTGCCTCTTGCATGTATGCGAACTAGGTTGCACGCCACATTCGGATGCCCCGTGCTTGAGGTAGGACTCGAACTCTGGATTTGTCGCTTGCATACTTCTTATTTAACCAACTGTGCGTCTTCTTCTATACGAGATAAACGCACACCTAAAAATATGCGTGAGGTGAGATTCGAACATGCGAAGTCAAACTCGTTGTCTTCGCCTCTGACCAACTCTGCATAATATTTTGTACGAAATAAACGCATAATGCTGGAACTTTGCATCATCATTGCCTTAGGGGGTTTGAGAAAGTATGTATAAAAAATTGGAGAGTGGAGAGAGAGATTCGATCACGCGACATCTAGTTTGTACTCCTAGTCCGTGACTATCTGTTCCAGCTTCCTGTTTGTGTTGATGCATTGAGATTCACACAACTTATTCTTTTGTAACCGCTCTTTTATAATTTTTTTTCTTCGTATTTTCTTCCTCTCATGTTTGTTAGCATACCCTAAAATGTAACAAAGTATATTTCCGCTTTTCCTTCACACCTCCCATGCTAACTTCTTTACCGGTATGTCTTTGTTTGTCCGTGTCATGTGCGCCTTTGAAGCTTATCTTCCTTGTGTGTTCTTTATGTACCCCAATTTTGCTATTTTTCTCCATTTCTTCTCGTTTACTCCTTTGTCTATTAGTGAAACCGAGACATCCCGCTACGTAGGTGCTGCCATGATCATGTTCATTTGTTGCAGTTAAAACATATTTTCATCGCTTGTCGATGATGATATTGAGTTGCACGAATCCTCCTAACTTCTGATGATGTAATCTCAAGGTTGATTTCTTTCATGCTCTTCTTATTTGCACTGTTGAGCTATAATGATTTTTCCTTCGTTTCTGACTTCACGCATGAGAAGTTTCTTCGACCTGCTAATTGACGATAATTTCTTTGCGCCTTTGTAGTTTGCTCTTCCTCCCTTAGCTGTACCTTTGTTTGTTCTTTGCCTTTGAAATTATTTCCTTGACGAGTAATCATAAGAGCTGATCTTCCTTGAAACTTCTGATGAAGTAACGATGATACTTCGTATGGATACTTCTTTTCTTCGCATAGGAACCAAATTCTTCTTCGCATATTCGTTCTTCTTCGCACGATGCACTAAACATACTTCTTCGCTACTGGGTTTAGGTGATAGGGTGTAGAATACATCCTATTTACTATCTATTGTTTATGCTTTCTTTGCTATTTTTCTTGTAAATTATGTATTTTACGTGTGTTTTGAGTTTTGTAGCTACTCTGGAGTCGCACGGAGGAAAAGAAGAAGAAATCACTCTATTTGAGCAAAAAGGGCAAAATTGTCATTTCATGGGCAAACACTATCCTGAGCCAGAGTAATGGTTAAGGGGCGCTCTTTTGGGAGGAGTATTAAACACAGACCACATGAGGTTAAGGGGCATTCCATCAAAGTTAGCCCTTATCAAAGGGACCAGACAAAAATAACCATATTTATACCAACCCTAAAATCGAGAACGATTTTTCTCAATCATTCATTCATTCAATTCTCTAATCAAAATGAGAACGAGTAGCCGCTTCTTTATGAATCGCCGAGATCGAGCAATTGTTTTGGTTTGAGTTGAACTCTTCGCTCGTCATGGAGAAGCTCGGGGGTACGAGAATGGGTTCGATTCTTTGGTGCCGTTTGGTAGTCAGCTTTGGTTCGAGAAGCAAAGAAGAGATTGAAACCAAGAAAAGATTTGGGAAATAGAGATGAAGGAATTGTTGGGTCTCGGGGATCGAGGTTGTAAATCGAGCTAGGGTTCGAATGATGTTCGATCCGTGAAGAGTGAGAGACCTCTAAGTAAACCGAGAAATTGAGAACAAATCGAGAGCCAAGAGAAGATGAAATGTGTTTGCTTTGTTGGGGGATCGAGGGTTTGATTCAATTGTTGATGTCGAGATTGCCATTTAGTCTCGTTGGAAGAAAAAGAAATCGAGATAGGGTTAGACTTGATGCCGCAATCGATAGAGAAATTGGGGTTTGCTTCGAATCGAGCCGATGAAGATGATTGAGGAGATGAAGGTGGTTCGTTGAGGTTGAGCTGTGAGGTGATTGAGAAATTGATGCTGCTGATCGATGTCATGGCACATATCGAGATGCAGAAAACGAACAGAACTCTTTACTAAAACCGAGTGGGATTCGGTGCCGTGAGAAGAGAAATTGATGTTGCTACATATGGATTCGAGGGATTAACGGGTCGCTTATGGAAGTTGAGCTGCTGTTGATTGGAGAACTGAGAAGCAGTCGAGACCCGAGAGAAGAAGTAGCTCGATGTTGAACAACAGGGACGAGATGGTTCAGAGTCTGATGGAGCAGCGATTAAGAGAGGCCAGGGTTTGTAAAATCAGTCGAATGAAGAGCAAAAAGGAGTTTTGGTGAATGTGATAATGTATGGGTATGGCTTCTGGTTTCACTGGGTAGATATTGCTGATTCAATTGAGCTGAGTCGATTGAGCTAAGAAGTAACAAAGAAACGAAGAAGAAATGTTGGTATCTCGGGTTAGGGTTCGATTCAACGAGAGAATAAGGAGCGACTTGGAGATGATGTAGTCATGGGTATGTGGGTTTAGTTTTGAGTCGCAATGTATGGATATTGGAACCAGGATTGAGACGAAGAACACTGAAAAAGGGAAGATAAAAGTGGTGCTGTGCTTCAAACGTGAATGAAGTTGATGTACTGGTTGTGAATCGATTTACAGGCAAATGGTGGTACTGAGTTTGATGCAGCTCAGAAGAGCAAGGTGGTGCAGGACAAGGTGCTTATGGAGATGGTATGAAGACCGTTGTTGTCTTTGTTTACGATCTCGGAAATGAATGAGCTCACAGCATAAATGTGTGGAATGTTTGAGCTAATTAGATGAATGATAGGCTTCTTAACAAAGTGAAGATAATGGCTTGAAAATTTGGCCGAAATGCCCGTAAAACAACTGTAACTCCACGGTTTTCTACACCGGTGAGTCAAATCGTACTGATCCCGGTGACCGATCCAGAACGAGTTTGAAGATCCGATCCGACCCAGCGAATCAGACCACTCAGCCGACTAAGACTGCTGACTCGTTGTCTAACTCGCTCTCCCCCTTGACCCGTTGACTAACTGTTGACCTGTTTGACGGTTAGTCCTAACGGAGGACTGACGGAATATTCCGTCGAATATTCCACTGACGGAGAAATTTTCAGGTGGCCGGCGGCGACTATTCCGGCCGGATTCCGGCCACAATCCCGCTTTTCCGGCGAGCAAAAATTCCGAATTTTCTATGGACTTCTCTCATGGGTGTGAAGACTTGGACTAGGAATTGGATGGAGAATTCGGCTCAAACTTGGAAAGAGAAGATGAAGAGTTGAGAAAGACTTGAATTTGGAAGTTGAATTGCTAAAGGAAAAGGATTCTAATCCTTGGAAGAGTTGGGAATATTGAAGCCTATAAATAGAGAAGTTTTCTACATCTTTTACACACCTCTCTACACACACTACACTTGTGTTTGCTTTTGATTCTTCTTCTTAATTATTTGTGTGAACTTGAAAATTCTTCTTTTAAATAATTATTTGTGTGAATTTCAAAAGCATGAGTAGCTAATTTTCTTATTGATTGAGGATGAATTCCTAGTTCTTAATACATGATTTGAGTTTTGTTTCAATTCTATCTTGAGATTTTTCACATGATTATCGATTGTTTTTACTAATAGGAATGTTTACTCATTCATGATTGATTGATAGATTGTTTGGAGTGCACGCTAAATTGATCTATATCTAGTATAAGTTAGGGAATACGTAATCGTTCTCGACACTTTACACAAGTAGAAAACACGAGACCTTGCGGAGGGATTCCGTGGAGCAATTGTGTGTAGAAACAACGCTAGAAAGTGAACCAAGCGAACCGAGTTTAACTACTAGTACTAAACCTAAATTCATAAATCTTAATGCATTCAGGGGAATTACATCTTGTAAGCGGACCTCAAGGTGGTTCTTTTGAATAGAATCGATAACTAAGCGGACTTGTTACTCGGTGAAATAAGGGATTTTGGGGCTAGCTAAGCGGACCTGCTATCCTACGGTTGGTGATAATCAGACTAATAACAAGTAGAAAAGAACATAACTTTAATCATTGTTTTGCAACGAAGAAGGATTCCTTGATCTTGTCTCTCTTATTGATTTCAACTTTAACTTTTAATTGCTTTATTTACTTTCTTTTGCTTTACACATCCCCCCTTTTCGTGACAGTTTTACAACTAGAATCTCTTGCTCCTCGTGGGAACGAACTTGACTACACTATATTACTTGTTAATTAGGTGAAAATATCTTGATTAATTTGTTGTGGTTACGACACGCATCAAATTTTGGCGCCGTTGCCGGGGAGCAACGAGCGATTTTTAGTTGTTTTTCTTTTTCCTTTATTCTTGCTTTGTTAGATTCTATACCGTATCTAACTTAGTTTTCGAGAATCTTATTTCAGGTGCTATACCTTTGGTGAATGCTTAAAGAGGGCAGACCGAGTCCAATATGTCTTCGATCGGGCACTCAACTAAAGGATTTCATTCGTGCGGTTAACACTCCACTTCCTCCTTCATCAAGTGAATTCACAGATTCGGACAAAGAGGAAGAAACAATGGCTGATCGTACACTCAAGGACCTAGCTTCTCACAAGCCCGACACACAACAATGGTGTATCCAAACTAACTCAACTTTTGAGATCAAGCCGGGTTGATTAGAGAGTTACCAAAGTTCCATGGCATGGTGAATGAGGACCCAAACAAACATCTTATGGACTTCTATACCATAGTTATGGCCATGCTTCCACCGGAGACTAATACGGATGGAGCAATGTTGAAAGCTTTCCCGTTTTCTTTAGCGGGCAATGCTAAGGAATGGTTGTATTAGTTACCTTCCTGGAAGTATCACAACATGGAATGGTATGAAGAAACTTTTCCTCGAGAGATATTTTCCCGCATCCAAAGCTACTCAAATTCGCAAGGAGATTTGTGGGATGAAGCAACATGTGGGAGAGACATTGTATGAATGTTGGGAGCGATACAAGAGGTTGGTGGCAAGCTGTCCACACCATCAATTTAGTGATGTTATGATACTCCAATACTTCTACGAAGCTCTCAACCCAAGTGATAGATCTCTTCTGACGCCGCGGGTGGTGGTGCACTAATGAACAAGACTTTGACCCAAGCTAGAGAATTGATTGAAAGTATGGCTGCAAACTCGCAACAATTCTACACAAGAGATGAACCAATGGTTAGGCGAGTGCATGAAGTTAGTGATTCATCTTCACACCTTGATCAAAGAATGAGTAACATGGAGACAATGATGCAAAGGATGGCCGCGGTAATTATTCCGGATGGTGAGACCGAACAAGTTAATGCTTTATATCCAAACCAAAGGCCAAGGTACGATCCATATTCCAATACGTACAATCCCGGGTGGAAGGGTCATCCTAACTTTAGTTATGCAAACAAGCAAGCGGCGGCTCCTAATCCATATGCACAACAAGGTGGTTTCCAACAATCACGTTTCCAACCTCAACAACAATTCCAACCACAACAAGTCAAGGAACAAGGATCTTCAATCGATAACAAGCTCAATGCATTGATGCAAGGTATGCAAGGTATCACCACTTTGGTTCAACAACAACAACAAAAGACCGATTCGGCAATCAAGGACTTACAAATTCAAATGGGACAATTGGCGACCGATGTGAATTTATTGAAATCTCAAGCATCCACAACGCTTCCTTCGCAATCATTTGTTAATCCAAGAGAGAATGTTAATGCGGTTACTTTAAGAAGTGGAAGACAAGTGGAGGGTCCAAGTCATCATGAAAAAGCTAGTGAAGAGGTAGTCAAAGATAAGGAGGAGCCGCACCAAAGGAGAATTCAACACCAACCGACCCATCCAAGGAACCGGTTCCTACTTTTACTACTCCACCTCCTTTTCCTAGTCGTTTTGCTAAATCCAAAAAAAGAAGCTCAAGACAAGGCACTCATGGATATTTTCAAGAAGGTCGAAATCAACATCCCCTTCATCGAGGCCATCAAGACAATGCCACGTTATGCGAAGTTCATGAAGGAATTATGCACAAAGAAGGATAAGTTGCTTGATAATGAAATTACTAAAGTTGGTGAGAGTGCGTCAGGCTATGCTATTGAAGAAGATGCCTACAAAGTGCACGGATCCCGGTGGTTTCACGATGCCAATTACTATTGGTAAGCAAAGGTTTGAACATGCTTTACTTGACTTGGGTGCTTCCATTAGTGTGATGTCGGCCGATATATATGACTCCTTGAATCTTGGACCTTTGAAAGAGACGAGAGTTATTATCCAATTAGCAAACAAGTCGAACATATATCCAAAAGGACTTGTAGAAGACGTACTAGTGCAAGTAAATGAGCTTATTTTTCCGGTGGAGTTCTTTGTGGTGGATATGGACAACAATGAGAACCGAGCATCTACTTCTTTACTTCTTGGGAGGCCATTCATGAAGACCGCGAAGACGAAGATTGATGTTGATATGGGTACACTCACTATGGAGTTCGAAAAGGAGATAATACACTTTAATATATTTGAAGCCATGCGCTACCCAAGTGATGTGCATTCCGTTTACTCCATTGATGTGGTTGATTCATTAGCACAACAAATGGTGGAATTGAATCGAGAGGATGAACTTGATGTGGTGTTGCAAAAGAGCATTGAATTGGACGTCCACGGCTTGCCTAACTTGGATGTTGAAATCTCCAATGAATTGGTGGAGATGTGTGGTGCCTTGGAGACATCACAAGAAGCTAAAAAGGGTAATGTTTCATATATTTCTTTACCCGTGAATGATGAAGTACTTGTACCATCTATTGTGAAGGCGCCCAAACTAGAATTGAAGCCGCTTCCGGAACATTTGAAGTATGCTTTCTTGGGAGATGGAGATGAGCTTCCGGTGATTATTTCTAAGAACCTCACACCGGTACAAGAAGACCGTTTGCTTAGAGTCTTGAGAGAGCACAAAACGGCTATTGGGGGGACAATTGCGGATATCAAGGGCATTAGTCCATCCATGTGCATGCATCGGATTCTAATGGAAGAGAACGTGAAGCCGGTACGTGATGCTCAACGTAGGCTTAATCCTCCCATGATGGAGGTTGTGAAGAAAGAGATACTCAAATTGCTAAGTGTGGGGGTAATCTACCCAATTTCCGATAGCAAGTGGGTTAGCCCGGTTCAAGTGGTACCAAAGAAATCCGGAGTTACGGTTGTTCGAAATCAAGACGATGAACTTGTTCCTACAAGAGTTCAAACCGGTTGGAGAGTGTGCATTGATTATAGAAAGCTTAATTCCGCAACCCGAAAGGATCACTTTCCTTTACCTTTCATTGATCAAATGTTGGAGCGGTTAGCGGGGCATTCTTATTATTGCTTCTTGGATGGTTATTCTAGATACAACCAAATTGTTATTGCACCGGAGGACCAAGAGAAGACCACTTTCACTTGTCCGTTTGGAACGTTTGCATATAGACGGATGCCGTTCGGCCTTGCTGCGAGCGCCGCTACTTTTCAAAGATGCATGGTGAGTATATTCTCGGATTATGTGGAGCGCATCATCGAGGTATTTATGGATGACTTTAGTGTTTATGGCAATTCTTTTGATGGATGTTTAAACAACCTTGAACTAGTTCTTAAAAGATGCATAGACACAAACCTTGTCCTTAATTGGGAGAAATGTCACTTTATGGTAAACCACGGCATAGTACTTGGTCACATTGTGTCCTCTCGAGGGCTCGAAGTGGACAAGTCAAAGATAGATTTAATAAGAAACTTACAATATCCCACTTCGGTGAGGGAGATCCGTTCTTTTCTTGGTCATGCAGGTTTCTATAGGCGGTTTATCAAGGATTTCTCCAAAATCTCCATGCCGATGTGCAAGTTATTACAAAAGGATGTACCTTTCGACTTCAACAAGGAATGCAAGGATGCTTTTGATAAATTAAAGGAAATGTTGACAAGTGCGCCAATTATCAAATCACCGGATTGGAATCTTCCATTTGAATTAATGTGTGATGCTAGTGATTATGCGGTTGGAGCCGTTTTGGGTCAAAGAGTGGACAAGTTGCCCCATGTTATCTATTATGCATCTAGGACCCTTAATGATGCACAAATCAATTATTCTACCACGGAAAAGGAGTTATTGGCTATAGTTTTTGCTTTGGAAAAATTTCGATCATACTTGGTGGGTACAAAGGTTATTGTGTATTCCGATCATGCCGCACTAAGACACTTAATAAAGAAGAAAGAAGCTAAGCCAAGATTAATCCGGTGGATCCTATTGTTACAAGAGTTCGACATAGAAATTCGTGATAAGAGGGGTGTGGAGAATACCGTTGCGGATCATCTTAGTAGACTTGTTATGTCTCAAGAAGAACTTCCATTACATGACCGCTTTCCGGACGAACAAATTTTCTCCATGGAAGAATCAACACCTTGGTATGCGGATATAGTGAATTACTTGGTGACGAGGAAGGTACCTAGTACAATGTCTAATTTCCAAAAGATGAAACTTAAGAAGGTAGCTAAACAATATGTGTGGGATGAACCATACTTATGGAAATATGGCGTTGATCAAATAATGCGAAGGTGCGTACTTTTAACTCCGAATTTCAATCCATCCTCTCCTTTTGCCACACTTTTGCATGTGGTGGCCACTTTGGTTCTAAACGTACCGCTCTCAAAGTTCTCGATAGTGGATTTTATTGGCCCACCTTGTTTGAAGATTCATATATTTTTGTAAATCGTGTGATAGATGTCAACGAACGGGCAATCTAGGTGCTCGAAATCAAATGCCACTCACACCAATTCTCGCCGTTGAGATTTTTGATGTGTGGGGTATTGATTTTATGGGCCCTTTTGTCAATTCGAATGGAAATTTTTATATACTTCTTAGTAGATTATGTTTCGAAATGGGTGGAAGCTAGAGCCACCAAAACTAATGACTCTCAAGTTGTTTGTGATTTTGTAAGGGAAAACATTTTCAATAGGCATGGTACACCAAGAGTGGTGATAAGCGATGGAGGCTCACATTTCAAGAAGGCTTTCCACGCTCTCCTCAAGAAGTACAACATAACACACAAAATTGGTACGCCTTATCATCCACAAACTAGTGGACAAGCGGAAATTTCAAATCGTGAGATCAAGTCCATTCTTGAGAAAACGGTGAATACCACAAGGAAAGATTGGATCTTTAAGCTCAATGATGCACTTTGGGGGTATAGAACGGCGTATAAGACACCGATTGGTATGTCTCCATATAGGTTGGTTTATGGTAAGGCTTGTCATCTTCCGGTTGAACTTGAACACAAGGCTTATTGGGCGATAAAGAAATTCAACATGGAGTATGATGAAGCGGGGAAACAAAGGAAGTTACAACTACATGAGTTAGAGGAGATACATAATGATGCTTACGAGAGTGCTCGGATTTACAAGGAAAAGACTAAGCTTTTTCATGACAAGATGATTTCGCGGAAAAGTTTTGTTGTGGGGCAAAAAGTTCTTTTATTTAATACTCGTTTACGTTTATTTCCGGGTAAGCTTAAGTCCCGTTGGGTGGGACCATTTGTTGTTACTAATGTTTATGATCATGGTGCAGTTGAAATTGTTAGTGCAAAAACAGGACAACATTTGAAAGTCAACGGCCATAGGTTAAAGCCATATTATGAAAACTTTCCAACGGAGCATGTGGACGTGATTGGTCTTCAAGATTCACTCCCTCTGGAGGAGTAATGTGCAGCAAGAGATAAGTCGGGCCGTCGACTTTAAAACAAGCGCTTAATGGGAGGCAACTCATCGGTTTTGTATTTCTTATCTTTTTGCTTTTTGTTATTTCTTTTTCTTGTTCCTTATCATGTTAAAATTTCCCACCTTGACTTTACTAGGAGGATTCAATTACATTGAGGACAATGTAAGGTTTAAGTGTGGGGGAGTGGTTAAGCATGTTTTTAAAACAAAAATTACAAAAAAATTTAAAAAAATTTGAAAAAAAAAAAAAAGTTTTACTTAAAAACTCCAACTTTTAAAGATTTTAGAGTCACTAGCATACTTCTAGGTATGTTTACATAGAGATTTTGACCGACATAATTGAACTTGGAAATGTTAGAGAACTACATTCGGATTTCTTGCTTGTTAGAGTGTTAAATAATGGATTTAATCATGCCGGTGATGCGAATTTGGTGCAGGGAGAAGGGCATTATTAGAGTTGCTGATCAATCATTAGTGGAGACTACCCGTATTCATATCATGAGAGGCACCAACCAGAAATTTTCCATCTACTAAAGAGCTTCTTTTGAGTGTGTGTCACCATACGTCAATTCCGGTAGAAATGGTGAGCTACCCAACCTCCCACCAATAGAAGCTCTACTCTTTGATCTCTTGAGTGCTAATTTTGTCAATCATAAGGGTGACGTCTATAGATGAAAGCCACCTTCTTGTAGTTCGATTTGCGCTTAGCACCATTCTCTCTCGCAACAACAACGGGTCCATAGAAACACATTCATCATCAACAAGGAGCGACATCAAAATCTACAAGGAAAGTTGGAAAAAGTTTAAGGTTTACAAGCAACGTAACGGGAAAAAGAGCAAATTTCAAATTCAAGTAAAGCAACATACAAAGGGCGGATTTCACATAAATGTTGAAGACTTACAATACAATGAGGTAATTTTATATTCAAGTATGAAGACTTATTCATGAAAGCGAAGAAAATTAAAAGGTGAGAATTTTTGAAGTTTATGATTTCAAGACGATACAAGTTGTGAAGAATCAAGCGATAAAATACTTCTCCCACGGCCATGGTTTATTTTTGTATTTTATTTCTCTTGTTTCAAAAAAAAAAAAAAAAAAAAAAAAGAAATATTTGTTTTGTTTTTATAAGCCGTGGGAAAGGAAAAATCTATAAGGAAGTTTCAAGCGACAAGGATTATTAAGGTAAAGGTTAAAAATTGTCAAGGATTTATGAAATTCGAGAGTTTATCATCAATAGTTGAAACCGAAGACGAAGACCGAGAAGATCAAGACGAGGAGCGGAAGACGTTTCTATTGGATGCCGTGAGAGTGGTGTTATCATAATTGGCGATCGGATGTGAAGGTGAGTAAGTAATCTCATCCTCAATAATAAATGGTTGATTTCCTTTCTTAGAGATCGTCAGAAAAATGGTTTTTCAAAATATTAAAAGATGTGGGTTTTTAAAAATATTTCGGAAGTTGTCCTTCCCACCATTCAACGTGTTGCGAGAATTCTCTCTTCATTCCTACCTGCACACATGTGAGAACCATAAAAAAGTCTGTCTTTTTGAGTGCAATTATCATAAAATCCTATTTGGTGAGGCAGAAGTCGAGGCGAAATGCTTTGATCGTTTCTCAAACACGCATTCTCTCATTATGGTGTGGTTATTTCTCACTCAACATTTAAGAATGAGAATATGTTCTTTAGTATTTCTAACTTCTTATTACTAGCATGCGAAACTCTATGTCCTCATAGCTCTTTGGATGCTTGGGACGCTTGAACGCTTTGAAGTTGTGAGTTTTTAGTTTGATTTGCTCGAGGACTAGCAAAGTCTAAGTGTGGGGGAATTTGATAGGGTGTAGAATACATCCTATTTACTATCTATTGTTTATGCTTTCTTTGCTATTTTTCTTGTAAATTATGTATTTTACGTGTGTTTTGAGTTTTGTAGCTACTCTGGAGTCGCACGGAGGAAAAGAAGAAGAAATCACTCTATTTGAGCAAAAAGGGCAAAATTGTCATTTCATGGGCAAACACTATCCGGAGCCCGAGTAATGGTTAAGGGCGCTCTTTTGGAAGGAGTATTAAACACGTACCACATGAGGTTAAGGGGCAGTCCATCGTTAGCCCTTATCAAAGGGACCAGACATGTGAATAACCATATTTATACCAACCCTAAAATCGAGAAACGATTTTTCTCAATCATTCATTCATTCAATTCTCTAATCTGAAAATGAGAACGAGTAGCCGCTGCTATGAATCAGTCAGATCGAGCAATTGTTTTGGTTTGAGTTGAACTCATTCTTTGTCATGGAGAAGCTCAGGGGTACGAGAATGGGTTCGATTCTTTGGTGCTGTTGGTAGCTGCTGGTTTGAGAAGCAGTGAAGAGATTGAAACCAAGAACAGATTTGGGAAATAGAGATGAAGGAATTGTTGGGTCTCAGGGGATCGAGGTTGTAAACTGAGCTAGGGTTCGAATGATGTTCGATCTGTGAAGAGTGAGAGACTGCTAAACCGAGAAATTGAGAACAAATCGAGAGCCAAGAGAAGATGAAATGTGTTTGCTGTTGGGGGATCGAGGGTTTGATTCGAATTGTTGATGTCGAGATTGCCATTTAGTCTGTTGGAAGAACAAGAAATCAGAGATAGGGTTAGACTTGATGCTGCAATCGATAGAGAAATTGGGGTTTGCTTCTGAATCTGAGCCGATGAAGATGATTGAGGAGATGAAGGTGGTTCTGTTGAGGTTGAGCTGTGAGGTGATTGAGAAATTGATGCTGCTGATCGATGTCATGGCACAGATCGAGATGCAGAAAACGAACAGGGCTGCTGCTAAAACCGAGTGGGATTCGGTGCTGTGAGAAGAGAAATTGATGTTGCTACATATGGATTCGAGGGATTAACGGCTGCTGTGGAAGTTGAGCTGCTGTTGATTGGAGAACTGAGAAGCAGTCGAGACCCGAGAGAAGAAGTAGCTCGATGTTGAACAACAGGGACGAGATGGTTCAGAGTCTGATGGAGCAGCGATTAAGAGAGGCCAGGGTTTGTAAAATCAGTCGAATGAAGAGCAAAAAGGAGTTTTGGTGAATGTGATAATGTATGGGTATGGCTTCTGGTTTCACTGGGTAGATATTGCTGATTCAATTGAGCTGAGTCGATTGAGCTAAGAAGTAACAAAGAGACGAAGAAGAAATGTTGGTATCTGGGTTAGGGTTCGATTCAACAGAGGAATAAGGAGCAGCTTGGAGATGATGTAGTCATGGGTATGTGGGTTTAGTTTTGAGCTGTAACAGATGGATATTGGAACCAGGATTGAGACGAAGAACACTGAAAAAGGGAAGATAAAAGTGGTGCTGTGCTTCAAACGTGAATGAAGTTGATGTACTGGTTGTGAATCGATTTACAGGCAAATGGTGGTACTGAGTTTGATGCAGCTCCGAAAGAGCAAGGTGGTGCAGACAAGGTGCTTATGGAGATGGTTGAAGACTTGTTGTTCTTTGTTACACGATCTTTGAAATGAATGAGCTCTGTTGCATAAATGTGTGGAATGTTTGAGCTAATTAGATGAATGATAGGCTTCTTAATGTGTGAAGATAATGGCTTGAAAATTTGGCCGGAAATGCCCCGTAAACAACCAAACTCCGGCGGCTTTCTACACTCTTGAGTCAAATCGCATCGATCCTTGGTGTGACCGATCCAACGAGTTTGAAGATCCGATCCGACCAGTAGTCAATCGACCACTCACTCGACTAAGACTACGACTCGTTGTCTAACTCGCTCTCCCCTTGACCCGTTGACTAACCGTTGACCGACTTCAAGGACCTCTGTTTGACCGTTAGTCCTAACGGAGGACTGACGGAATATTCCACCGACGGAGAAATTTTCAGGTGGCCGGGCGGCGACTATTCCTACGGATTCCGCCCACAATCCCGCTTTTCCTACGAGCAAAAATTCCAGAATTTTCTATGGACTTCTCTCATGGGTGTGAAGACTTGGACTAGGAATTGATGGAGAATTCGGCTCAAACTTGGAAAGAGAAGATGAAGAGTTGAGAAAGACTTGAATTTGGAAGTTGAATTGCTAAAGGAAAAGGATTCTAATCCTTGGAAGAGTTGGAGAATATTGAAGCCTATAAATAGAGAAGTTTTCTACATCTTTTAGACACCTCTCTACACACACTACACTTGTGTTTGCTTTTGATTCTTCTTCTTAATTATTTGTGTGAACTTGAAAATTCTTCTTTTAAATAATTATTTGTGTGAATTTCAAAAGCATGAGTAGCTAATTTTCTTATTGATTGAGGATGAATTCCTAGTTCTTAATACATGATTTGAGTTTTGTTTCAATTCTATCTTGAGATTTTTCACATGATTATCGATTGTTTTTACTAATAGGAATGTTTACTCATTCATGATTGATTGATAGATTGTTTGGAGTGCACGCTAAATTGATTTGTTAATTGATCTATATCTAGTATAAGTTAGGGAATACGTAATCGTTCTCGACACTTTACACAAGTAGAAAACACGAGACCTTGCGGAGGGATTCCGTGGAGCAATTGTGTGTAGAAACAACGCTAGAAAGTGAACCAAGCGAACCAAGTTTAACTACTAGTACTAAACCTAAATTCATAAATCTTAATGCATTCAGGGAATTACATCTTGTAAGCGGACCTCAAGGTGGTTCTTTTGAATAGAATCTGATAACTAAGCGGACTTGTTACTCAGTGAAATAAGGGATTTTGGGGCTAGCTAAGCGGACCTGCTATCCTACGGTTGGTGATAATCTGTGACTTATAACAAGTAGAAAAGAACATAACTTTAATCATTGTTTTGCAACGAAGAAGGATTCCTTGATCTTGTCTCTCTTATTGATTTCAACTTTAACTTTTAATTGCTTTATTTACTTTCTTTTGCTTTACACATCCCCCCTTTTTGTGACAATTTTACAACTAGAATCTCTTGCTCCTCGTGGGAACGAACTTGACTACACTATATTACTTGTTAATTAGGTGGAAATATCTTGATTAATTTGTTGTGGTTACGACACGCATCATTAGGTTCTAGGGCTGTTTCTGATTTAGTCATCCTCAAATATCGCTCTTACACACTTCTTTAGTTTTGAATGTTTTCTTCGCACACCATCTCTTCTTTTTATTTCCTTCTCGCTGAACTGATTGATAAGGCTGCAAAACAACAAAATCAACACAATCATGAGATAAAACAAATCTTCCTTTCTAATTGACGTTGTGCCTGTTGTTGTATATATCCTTTGTTTTTGACACTTTTGTCTCTTGCTAAATCCTCTTTTTGACACCTTTAGCTGTACTGCGTCTCCTTGGCGTGGTTATGCTGGTCTCCTTCGCAGCTAAACAATTATTGGTATTCTCTATACTTCCTCTTCTATGCGTTTAATTCGCATAACCTGTCCACCCTTCTTGTTTTTCTCTGCGTCTTCCATGGGTTTGTTGAGAATTCTTCATGCTGTTGGTCGACAATGATCTCTTCACGCTATAACAATACGGATCCCTTCATCTGCAAAACTTTTGGCATGCTAACTTCTTTGCCTGTCAAGTTAGCACGTAAATAACAATCCAGTGAAGATTAAGATAGATATTATTATGCAAAAAATTAAATATATCATTGTAACTTCGTCTAATGGTGTTCATAGGAAAACCCCCAAATCGATTCCTCTTGTATCTGTCTTTTCCTTTCTCCTTAGTCTTCAAGTTTCGGTTAGATTTGTTATCTGAAGATGCGATAAACTCTTGGAATTTCCGTTTCTGTCCTTAAAGCTCCTGGATCCAGTATAATCCCTCACTATCGGTAGCTATTTTTTTAGATTTTCTTAGACCAACAAGTAGAAGGTAGTGTTTCTAGCGCCAAAATGAAATTGTAGGAAATCCCACAACTAACACCCCTTCATATTTTCCATTGATCTAAACATATTTATCATCATAAAAAGAAGGTAAAGTGCTAAAATTGTAAAGATGGACACAAGGATTTTTACATGGTTCGATCATTGTAATCTACATCCGTAGTTCTTCACTAGTGATTGTTGTAATTACATGAATGTTACATTTAGAATCTCCATTAATGAGTATTTGGAGCTCTCTAGATCTAGTTTATGGGGAAGAAGATGATAAAGAAATTAAAATCTCTCTCTACAAAAATATGTCTCTCTCCAAAGTATGTCCTCTATTTTCTCTCTCCTGCATTTCACTTTATATAGGATTCTACATAGTGGATGACAGCTAAGAGATCCATTATTTTCGGAATCACTGTGTGTTACATTCGCTCATGTACACTCACTCATTCTCGCACTGTTTATACTTCGCATAGATCATCACACTATACTCGTGACTTTGCTGACATCATCCAATACGTCATCTCGATTTTACTATGTGTGATAGTCCTCTCTTACGTTAGTGTTGATGGTGGTTTTTTAACAAGGGGTAAAATCGAAAAACCCCATGACCTAGTGTTACCCGCAACACATTAACTAAGAGCATTTAACCCAGGTGTAAATAATTAATAGGGGCATTTTTTCAAAATACCAGATTAGGGTTTTCAACACAGAACCCTAATTCCACAACCAAGCCGCACTCTGCGCACCATGGCTCTAATGCCAAACCAAGCCGCACTCTGCGCACCATGGCTCCAATGCCAAACCAAGCCGCACTCTGCGCACCATGGCAACCATGCCAAACCAAGCCGCACTCTGCGCACCATGGCAACAATGCCAAACCAAGCCGCACTCTGCGCACCATGACTCTAATGCCAAACCAAGCCGCTCTCTGCGCACCATGGCTCCAATGCCAAACCAAGCCGCACACTGCGCACCATGGCAACCATGCCAAACCAAGCCGCACTCTGCGCACCATGGCAACCATGCCAAACCAAGCCGCACTCTGCGCACCATGGCAACCATGCCAAACCCAAACTACGTATCACATTCATTGATAACCATGCGACACTAAGCCGCTATGCCATTGGCACATGCCAAATATAGCGCCCTGGGCTTGCAAAACGTGCAACTAGGTCAACATGGCCGTACGTACCATTGGCACATACCAACGCGTACCACAAGCCATATTTCCAAGCCGCTATAGCGCCCTAGGCTTACAAACCACGCGACCTAGGCCAAGTCGGCCACGCGTGCCATTGGCACATGCCAACATGCTCGCTAGCAGCTTTTCCTACCAAAGCCATGGCCCTAACGGCCACGCATGCCATTGGCACATGCCAACATGCTCGCTAGCAGCTTTTCCTACCAAAGCCATGGCCCTAACGGCCACGCATGCCATTAACACATGCCAACATGCTCGCTAGCAGCTTTTCCTACCAAGGCCATGGCCCTAACGGCCACGCATGCCATTAGCACATGCCAACATGCTCGCTAGCAGCTTTTCCTACCAAGGCCATGGCCCTAACGGCCACGCATGCCATTGGCACATGCCAACATGCTCGCTAGCAGCTTTTCCTACCAAAGCCACGGCCCTAACGGCCACGCATGCCGTTGACACATGCCAACATGCTCGCTAGCAGCTTTTCCTACCAAAGCCACGGCCCTAACGGCCACGCATGCCGTTGGCACATGCCAACGTGCTCGCTAGCAGCTTTTCCTACCAAAGCCACGGCCCTAACGGCCACGCATGCCTTTGGCACATGCCAACATGCTCGCTAGCGGCTTTTCCTACCAAAGCCACGGCCCTAACGGCCGCGCATGCCTTTGGCACATGCCAACACACTCGCTAGCTAGTTTTCCTATCAAGGTCGCGGCCCTAACGGCCCGCACATGCCAAACACACACGCTGGTAGCCTAACTTGCAAACCGTGCAACCTACCACCAAGGCATCCCGCACATGCCAAACACACACGCCGGTAGCCTAACTTGCAAACCGTGCAACCTACCACCAAGGCATCCCGCACATGCCATTGGCACATGCCACACACGCCACTAGCAGCTCTGGCATTGCCACTTACACTCAACGTGCAACCTACCACCAAGGCATTCCGCACATGCCAATGGCACATGCCACACGCTCCACTAGCAGCGCCACTTGCACTCAAGGTGCAACCAACACTCGAGATATCAACACAAACTGGGGGATGCTTTCCAGGGTTTTGGTTTGGCGGTCACAGACTTACCAGACACTACGCTCACATTAAGAAAGCGTGAAAAGGAATAAAGCGGTCAAATAAATGAGGAAATAATGGTGAAAACGTTTTCACCCATTAACACCATACGGTTACCACCTCCTCCCATTATTTCACCCTTTACTCTCTTCCTTCATGAGGCCAGGGTACGTTTCAATCTCGACTTGTATAAATAGGTCTTACCTATTTCCACCAGAGAACAAGTCTCGGTCAGGAGAAAAACACTACACTCTCAGAAAGGCAACTTTGCAAGCTCTCCCAAAAGCTTCCACCTCTTGCAAGCTTCCTAAGCTTTCATTTTCTGATACAAGTCGAGACGCTACTCTCCTGGAATTATTCTGGTCTCAACACCTTTCTTTGCTTCCCTCCCCAAATCAACCCTTCTTCTCCACTTTGTGACCGAAGCAAGTCTGGAACGGCCATTTCTTGGTTTAGGCCGGACTTGTATAGATTGATCTCTCGAATCTATAAAGTGCTCACGTGCAACACATTTGTTTAGGGTTTGAACCAGTTTCTCACTCACCTACCGGATTTACCAAAATCGGCAGAAACGATTTTTACCCATAAACAATTGGCGATCACAGTGGGAGGATTGATCTATCGGTTACAACGCCAGCTCCAAATCTTATTTCGTTTTTCAAACGTCAAATCCCAACATGGTAGAACTCGGAGTCCGAGAGATCGCCGAGAACACCAGGCAACGCACCCCCGACGTTAGCGTTTCTCCCAATAACGTTGTTATGTCACCGGCTGACAACAACAACATCGAATGCACTCCCTCAAGTGTAACACCGCCAATCACCAGGGCTAGAGCCGCTGCCTCCTCTAGCGTCTCTGCACAACCCTCTAATCACGGCAACGAGAATATCTCTTCAGGCGTCACACCCCCGGTCACCAGAGCTAGAGCCGCCGCTATGACCCCAAATGCTTCGTCCAGCATGACGCCTCCGACCACAACTAAGGCTCCAACTACCCCGCCGACGGGACGAGAGACCCCGAGAGGGACCAGAGGAGGTCGTCCTTACGTCACCATCACCGATTTGATGGAACGACAAGAGATGCTCGCCAGAGCCCAGACAGATATGGTTTCAACACAGAAGGAGGTACTCATCTTTCTGAAGACCCTGACCGAGCGACTACCCCGTGAGTCGCATCCCCCAAAGCCGCCTAGAAGCATCTCCAACAACCCCGACGCCGGCACCTCGGCGGAGCATGCCTCCACGGATGAAGAAACTCGCACTAGAATCCCGTTGGAGAGAAATCAACCACCCAACTTCGTCACAAGAGAAGATTTGGAACAACTCCTACACGACCGAATCAAGTATGATGAGTTGGATGTACATCATCACCAACCCCCTTACCCATCCGAAATATAGAGAATCCCTCTCCCAAGGGGGTACTCTTCTCCTCAATTTACCCCGTACGATGGTACGGAATGCACGCGAACATGTTTCCCGTTTCCCGAATCCTTGGGTGAACATGAATATAATCACGTTCTTCGTTTAAGGGAATTCTCAAAATCACTTACCTAAGGGCGTATACATGGTACAACAGCATCCCACCGAGCAGCATTCCCAACTGGAGTAGCATGGTCACTGCGTTTTACAGGAAATACTTCTTCGTGTCCGAACAAGTTACTTTTTCAGACCTCGGGAGAATGTACCAGTGGGATAACGAACATCCGAACGATTTCGTCAAAAGGTTCAGGGTTCAAGCACTCGACTGTCACGACCCAAATGTGACCGAGCAACAATTGGTAAACGCATGCATCAATGGTATGGTCCCAATCTACCGCGCCCTGCTAGAAAACTTGCGTTTCCAAACGTTCTCCGAACTCCATGAGCCCGCCAGACGATCTGCAATAACATCACCAAGATTCTTTGGAAAGAACTAGGCCAACTAGACTCAAGACACGCGTGAAACTCGCGGGAGTAGACGCCTCATCAAAGAAACAATTTAACGCCGGCTCATCCTCCGTGAACATAGTGAACGAAAGAGGAAAAAGGAAAGCCGCAACTACGAGCCACCAGCCGAAACGTGAAGCGCCGGCACAACGGGAACCCTCGCAACGGAAGACGTCACTAAAACTCCCGTGCAGCATCACGAGACCGAAGGAAATACCCTTGATTTCCCATTCCCCATCGAGGAGGTGATTGACCTCCTGGAAGCCTGGGTTCAAGATGATGTCATCAGACTGCCACCGCTCAGACGTCCGCCAACTGAGGCTGAGATGGCGAACCCTAAGTACTGTCATTACCACAGGTTCATTCACCACCCGACTAGCGATTGCAACAGACTAAAGCATATTTTCAAAGAAAGGATAGAAGCAGGAGAAATCCAACTTGGAGACGAAAGAGTGCATCGAGACCCACTCCCCATAAGAAACTCAAGCGGTCCTCTCGGGAATTCCGTGCACGAGACGGTGCAATCCATGATGCAACATGTATGCGAAATTCTCTATCTTTCCAAGGTGCAACGCCAAGATATTTTCACAGCTCTCAATCGTGTTGTATCCGTCAAACGACTTTTTCTCTCCTCGGAACCCACGCCAGGGGCCCAAGCTCTCCAAACGGGCGGAACCAAAAAGGAGAACTGGGGACTGCTAACCACGTCCCGTCTAAGAGGTAACGAATTTGACGACACGCTCATCGATACGACCTCCTACCACAACATCATTACTTTCAAGACACTAAAGGCAGCGAGATTTACAAAACAAGACGCTACCTGTTCCCCGTCCGTGATTAAGAACTTGGGAGGAGAAGCTTTGAACGCGCATGGCTACATCAACTTAGAGATCGAGATGGGAGACGCTATAACGCATAGCAAGTTCCACATTGTCAAAGAACTAGATCATGACATGATTTTGGGACGCTTATGGGTGCTCGACAACAAAGCGAAACTGGATGTACACCCTCTGCCGACATCCACGCCCGAAGGAATTCCCAACAAATCGTCCCACGGGTCATCGCATCAACGAACTATTGAAGGAACCCAGGCATCCGGAGAGGACTCGTTGACGCTAGCCCATGATTTTTAAAAGCAAGTAAGTCCGACCGAGCAACCTTTTCTGCAACCGGTCCTTTCTTCCCCCATTCTGTCATGGGGACTCGGCGCAACGACCGGCACAAACGCTGTCAAAAAATGTGAATGGGGAGCTGGACCATTCGAACACTTTGCAAGAAGCTTGGAAGCATCTATCGAAACCAACAAAGCCAAGGCTCAAATGGTTACACGACGTCTGAACCCGTTTTCAATCGGAGACGTAGTGGTTAAGGAAAGCTCGTTTCAAGTTGGGAGGATGACAGTAAAAATGGATTTGCCCGATGAAGGTGAAGGCGAGCCGTATCTGGTTGCGGATACCCTTTTGGGAGGATATTGCAAGCTCATCAATACAGACACACCTGAAGGCGTGATAGTTCACTCGCGATGGCTCAAGGAATCCCATCCCTAAAATGCTGTACTTCCCAATCACTCCCTTTTCCGTACTTCCTTTAACAATTCCTCTTAATAGCTGTACTTCCCCAGGATGAATACACCGTTTGTATTCTCCCTAGGGATCTCCCTTTTTTGTCAAAAAAAATAAAATAAAAATAAATATATATCTCTTTCCGAGCGAATCCTTCAGATATCAGAGAAATACATCAGAAGAACCCAGAAAACCATTGCAGAGCCATCATACCACAATCTCTTTCAAAAATATATGAAGCAAAATGTTTAACTGCTGAAGAAGAAGGGAAAGATGAGTTTACCAAAAAAAAAAAAAAAAAAAAAACATCAGGGGAACTAAGCAGCTAACAGAAATAACAAAAGGGAGGAACTAGCCCTCGAAGGATGGAGCACAAGTCTCTTCGGGAAGAGCTATCTTCAAGAACTTCCCCCAACAATCTTTCGGGCAACAAAGGTTCCATTCAACGGTTTTAGCAAATGCAAGCAACCTCAACATCCCATCCCGGCGCAGCCAAAAGCAGCACAGTGTCCTCCCGACAACCATTCCAAAGATACGCCACCATGACCCCTCCCATATCGTCAATAACACCTTTGGCATCAACTTCAAAGACTGTCTCGCTTCTATCATATGCTCCTTCGAAAGTTTTCTCATTGACGCTCCGAAGAAAGTTTGTTGATTCATCCACATCAAAATCAAGAATCATGGCGTTCTCCTCCGCGTCCACTGAGCCCAAGAGAGTCCGAACATGCACCTGTTCTTCGTGGGGATAGATGGAAGGGAGATCCTTAATAATTTCATTAGCTTCATGGAACAAAGATTCAATCCCAACCAATACCTCCTCAAGAGAAGAAGATCGATCTCCGCCAATTCTGAAGTCCTTTTCCGACGAGTTAAAGGCACGACCATCTCTGGAAGATCCCATCATACACTGCGAGAAATGGGAAAATGATCAAGTTCCATCCTGTCTATACACATATAAAAGAGGATAGCGTGAACAAAGAAGAAGAAAACGTACCGGCAAAGCAAAGGAAAAGGGGAACCAACAGGAAGAACCCTTTCTCAAACAAGGAGACGATACATTCGCGTTGGGTATGAATACGGAACCTTAAAAAAGGAAAGGAAGCAATGAAGAACATAACGTTTCCAGATTTTTTGGCATGGATGATACCCTAATTGAGGTCGCACGTGAAGGAAAGCAAGATAAGGAAACTTTGCTACTCCCTCCTTGTTTACATCGGCCACGCCAGCAAGCATGCACAACTTCCACATCGCGCCGGTCCCACTAGCTAGCACGCTCATCTTCCCAATTCACGCAACTTCCCAACGTCGCCCAAGATGCACCGGCCCCACCAATTGCGCCGACTTCCCTATGACCGCCCAAGTCGCGCCTGCAAGCACGCACAGCTTCCACATCGCGCCGGTCCCACCAGCTAGCACGCTCAGCTTCCCAATTCACGTAACTTCCCAACGTCGCCCAAGCTGCACCGGCCCCACCAATTGCACCGACTTCCCTATGACCGCCCAAGTCGCGCCTGCAAGCACGCACAGCTTCCACATCGCGCCGGTCCCACCAGCTAGCACACTCAGTTTCCCAACTCACGCCAACTTCCCAACGTCGCCCAAGTGGCACCGACCCCACCAATTGTGCCCGCCTCCCAATTTGTGCAAAACTACCAGAGGCAAGGATTCCAAATCCTATCTATAAAAGGTCAGACAAGCCACCTCAATTCTCTTTACTATTGTCATTGATAGTTTGTTACCATCTTATGCTTACCTCGCAACAAAGCCCCCGTTCCGAGCTAAGCAGGGGACTTAATGTTGATGGTGGTTTTTTAACAAGGGGTAAAATCGAAAAACCCCATGACCTAGTGTTACCCGCAACACATTAACTAAGAGCATTTAACCTGTGTAAATAATTAATAGGGGTATTTTTTCAAAATACCAGATTAGGGTTTTCAACACAGAACCCTAATTCCAAAACCAAGCCGCACTCTGCGCACCATGGCTCTAATGCCAAACCAAGCCGCACTCTGCGCACCATGGCTCCAATGCCAAACCAAGCCGCACTCTGCGCACCATGGCAACCATGCCAAACCAAGCCGCACTCTGCGCACCATGGCTCTAATGCCAAACCAAGCCGCACTCTGCGCACCATGGCTCTAATACCAAACCAAGCCGCACTCTGCGCACCATGGCTCCAATGCCAAACCAAGCCGCACACTACGCACCATGGCAACCATGCCAAACCAAGCCGCACTCTGCGCAACATGGCAACCATGCCAAACCAAGCCGCACTCTGCGCACCATGGCAACCATGCCAAACCCAAACTACGTATCACATTCATTGGTAATCATGCCAAACTAAGCCGCTATGCCATTGGCACATGCCAAATATAGCGCCTTGGGCTTGCAAAACGTGCAACTAGGTCAACATGGCCGTACGTACCATTGGCACATACCAACGCGTACCACAAGCCATATTTCCAAGCCGCTATAGCGCCCTAGGCTTACAAACAACGCGACCTAGGCCAAGTCGGCCACGCGTGCCATTGGCACATGCCAACATGCTCGCTAGCAGCTTTTCCTACCAAAGCCATGGCCCTAACGGCCACCCATGCCATTGGCACATGCCAACATGCTCGCTAGCAGCTTTTCCTACCAAAGCCATGGCCCTAACGGCCACGCATGCCATTGGCACATGCCAACATGCTCGCTAGCAGCTTTTCCTACCAAAGCCATGGCCCTAACGGCCACGCATGCCATTGGCACATGCCAACATGCTCGCTAGCAGCTTTTCCTACCAAAGCCATGGCCCTAACGGCCACGCATGCCATTGGCACATGCCAACATGCTCATAGCAGCTTTTCCTACCAAAGCCATGGCCCTAACGGCCACGCATGCCATTGGCACATGCCAACATGCTCGCTAGCAGCTTTTCCTACCAAAGCCACGGCCCTAACGGCCACGCATGCCATTGGCACATGCCAACGTGCTCGCTAGCAGCTTTTCCTACCAAAGCCACGGCCCTAACGGCCACGCATGCCTTTGGCACATGCCAACATGCTCGCTAGCGGCTTTTCCTACCAAAGCCATGGCCCTAACGGCCACGCATGCCTTTGGCACATGCCAACACGCTCGCTAGCTAGTTTTCCTATCAAGGTCGCGGCCCTAACGGCCCGCACATGCCATTGGCACATGCCAAACACACACGCTGGTAGCCTAACTTGCAAACCGTGCAACCTACCACCAAGGCATCCCGCACATGCCAAACACACACGCCGGTAGCCTAACTTGCAAACCGTGCAACCTACCACTAAGGCATCCCGCACATGCCATTGGCACATGCCACACACGCCACTAGCAGCTTTGGCATTGCCACTTACACTCAACGTGCAACCTACCACCAAGGCATTCCGCACATGCCAATGGCACATGCCACACGCGCCACTAGCAGCGCCACTTGCACTCAAGGTGCAACCAACACTCGAGATATCAACACAAACTGGGGGATGCTTTCCAGGGTTTTGGTTTGGTGGTCACAGCTTGCAGCGTACACTACGCTCACATTAAGAAAGCGTGAAAAGGAATAAAGCGGTCAAATAAAAGAGGAAATAATGGTGAAAACGTTTTCACCCATTAACACCATACGGTTACCACCTCCTCCCATTATTTCACCCTTTACTCTCTTCCTTCATGAGGCCAGGGTACGTTTCAATCTCGACTTGTATAAATAGGTCTTACCTATTTCCACCAGAGAACAAGTCTCGGTCAGGAGAAAAACACTACACTCTCAGAAAGGCAACTTTGCAAGATCTCCCAAAAGCTTCCACCTCTTGCAAGCTTCCTAAGCTTTCACTTTCTGATACAAGTCGAGACGCTACTCTCCAGAATTATTCTGGTCTCAACACCTTTCTTTGCTTCCCTCCCCAAATCAACCATTCTCCTCCACTTTGTGACCGAAGCAAGTCTGGAACGGCCATTTCTTGGTTTAGGCCGGACTTGTACAGATTGATCTCTCGAATCTATAAAGTGCTCACGTGCATCACATTTGTTTAGGGTTTGAACCAGTTTCTCACTCACCTACCGGATTTACCAAAATCGGCAGAAACGATTTTTACCCATAAACAGTTAGATAATCTTCACTTCGCATATTTATTGATATGTGCGATATTCCACTCCTACAATAAGAATAATTAACCCTATTTTGAAATTGCTTGAAACATAGAAGATGAACAACAAAAATCGAAGAGGAAAGGTAAGTGTTTCTGTTTATGGAGAGGGCGCAATTTTGTAATTCCTGATTTGGTTGAATCCAACGGCTATCAACTGGAGATGGGGATAATCCAACGGAATCTACTTTAAAACGTATGGACCAAAAGTAGGTTCAACAACCAAAACAACGGCAACGAAAAATACGTGCCGTACACCAAATTTGGTTAGCGTTTTTTGATTTGGCTTCCGCTCGTTAAAGGGGGAGATAAAATAAGTGTGCGACATAACTGTACTATGTCGAGCTTTATGATAGGAAAGCTGACACGTTTTACACCTTTACCAAACAACCCAAATACGAAGTTAATTACTCAAAAAAAAAAAAAAAAAAAAAAAAAAATCAAAACACAAATAAAACAAATTTAGCCACTCTTATGTCTGGCGGCCACGGTAGTCCAAGACTCCAAATCTAGTTGCATCATTAGGTGTATAAACTAAACGGACGATGATGTTGTTTTTAAAAGGCCATGGTGCCTGAGAAGTGCCTCGGGAGATGGCTCACGCCCCCGGAACCGAACAAAAACCTGTGAAAAACGAATGATGAGAATTACTGATTTGCAAAATTGATGCATAAGGAGAATCACTTTTTTTTTTTTTTTTTTGAGAATGAACGTGAAATGCACAAGGAGCTAGCATCACATGATTTGCAAAATTGATGCATTATACTAAGGATGATAAAGAGTACCACATACAAAAAGAAAAAGGAAAAACTGCCTTAGACACATATATTAGTATTTTATACCCAAAACACGAACTAACCTCAAGTGGCGGGATTCCACCTCCTAGAGCAAGAACCGTGTCACGGAACTTGTGACCAATCTCTTTGACAGCCTGTTGCAAGATTTTTATCAAAAAAACTTCAACTTCTTAGTTAATGAATTTCCTCCTTTTATGAAAAAAAACAAAAACAAAAAGAAAACAAAAAGAAGTAACATTAACGTTCATTCCCACAGGCGATTTTAAAGCATACCACTGATAAAAACTCTACCGCAATTACCTTTTCATTGTCCAACCCAGCATCCTCAAATGCTGAGAAAGCATCAGCCGATAACACCTCAGCCCACTGTCAGTTTTGATCAATACAAGTAAGTTTAAGAAATGTAATGGAAGGGGTAAAAACTCATCTTACATTTTTAACTAATGCTTAATGCAGCCAGAAAACTACCCTCCGCATCAACCATATGGATCACCATTAAACCATACAATGTTAAATTATCATTTTTTTTTGGCAGAAACTCGTATGGGAAACTTATTGAAGGAAAAGAAAAAATAAATACTCCCCTCTGAAAAATAAATATAAAGGAGAAAGGGACTATATTTAAGTATTTTTACATTATACCCTTATGTAATAATTAGTAAAATTTAGAAACAATCTCTTAACCTTTTTAATAAACTTTATACCGTGGATTTTAAAACATAATAAAAGAACAAATTATGCATTTTTTATAATAATCGATTAAAAGAAGAAATATCCCATTGAAAAATGCTAAAAACCAAAGTGCTTAAAAAAGTATAAAGGAGGGGGACATTGAAAACCTCCTTGGAACAAATAAAAGAACAATTCTTTTTAATAATAGAAGAAGAAAATGCTATGGGACAAAAAACTCCATGGGGCATGAGAGTTCCTCTACATATATCTTGATATTCTCTTGGGTTTACGCGTTTTATTTTGTTTAATTTCTGGGTTTTAAATGCAATCATTGTTTTATTTTGGCACCTAGTGCACCCATCCTCATGGAAGCTATCTTCATAATTACTTCCCGGCATATATGTCTAACGGGTTGGCAACGGGTGCATATGGTGCACACGAAACGGGTGCCACAATTGTAATGACAAAGAAAAATATATATTTCAGCTCATCAGAGCCAAAGGTAACCCTAATCCAGATAACACATTGATTTCTCAGATAACCTTGATCTTAGATTGTGAAAGAATGACAAGAATGAGTTGAGCAGAACAAAAACAAAGTTACCAGGTAACTGTAGTATCCTGCTGCATATCCATCGTCTCCACCTGACTTGTCCAAAAATAATAAATAGAAGTTGGTATCAGGGTTTATACAATGCAGTTAAGGCAATGAACTCGAATGAGTTAACTTCTGAACCTGCAAAAATATGATCGAAAGCACAAAGGAACCTGTCCTCTGGCAGTGGTGTTATAACTTGAGTTTTTCGCTCACTCTGCGATAAACATCAAAGATGGATTCTGAACCACCAGGAATGTACTTCGCATGCAGCTCCAAATCAGCACTTGCATATAGTATCTGCAAACAACACAAATCACGTAAAAAGAATTACACCTTTCTCTATACTTGATATATAGTCTATGCAAGATAATAATACGAGTATTCTTTCCTTAAATGATAGTCACCAGCTTTCCGGGTTTATAGGAGCTAATGATAAAGAAAACTTCTTGAAAAGAAATTGAAAGAAACTTCCAAGGCCGTGGAAAATAAGAAATGGAAGCAGTCAAGGTAAAGGGTCTATATAACATAGTTTCAAAATTCAAAACTCTAAATTGTGTAAACAACTAAACCAACAGTATAACAAAGACCTCATCTGCGCCAGAGAAGATCTAGGCTACTAGAAAAGTATGCCTCAAATTATTCAGCACCAACTAACCTGGCGAAGGTTTAGTGACCCTGCACGGAATGTCCTTGCTGCAAGGAGTTTCAAATAAACTTCATCTGGGAGCGCCTCCCCAGTCTCATAGTGTTTCGCAATGCTCAACAGGGTATTCCTGTAGCACCAGGTAAAGATAATCGTAAAGAACGATATGGCAGATCACAAGCATACCTACTTGAATGAAATAGAAGAAAAAAACTGCAATAGATCGTGAAAACGTAACTGTCATCCCTAATCAGTAAAGGTAGTACGTATGAATTTTTGATCTTAGTGTATCATGGTTTAAACTTTATCGCCCTACTTTAGAAATGAAGTATTACACGTTGTAACTAAAACCATAACTTCATAAATAATATCACAGTGGTTAGTGAGAATGACTTCAAGGATTTACTATCACCTCTGGTAACACCAATTCTCCATGAACTGAGACGGCAATTCAACAGCATCCCATTCTATACCCCGCATACCAGAAACCAGACTCTCGTCTTCTTTGGTGAGCATATGTTGGAGTGCATGGCCAAACTCATGAAAAACAGTCTGAACCTGCATTGATTGCAACCAAATAAGACGCATTCATATTACAATATATAGCCCTGTATTCTTTGCTTTTTTTTTTTGAAGTGGAGCCCTGTATTCGTTATATAAGGCTATATGCAAGAACAGCTGCAGCTAAATAAAAAAAAATTGGCTGAATGGAGTTTATTTACCTCACGGAATGTCATGAGGCTTGGTTTATCCCCTATTGGTGGTGATTGATTACACACCACATACGCAACAGGCAATCTAGCGGAGGCACCATCAGGTGCAAGAGCACGACTTCGTGCAACAGCATCACCCACCCATGCCCCTCCCTGTTTTTCAGATGGACGAATATACGGATCGAAATAAAAGTAGGCAACAGAATTACCTAAGGAATCTTTGACCCGGTAAAATCTAACATCATTGTTCCAGACCTGGAAAAAGTAGACCATATAACAGTTAAAGTGGACAAATAAAGCAAACAAAGAGGAAAGCAAATGAAACGTGGGAACAAGATATTACTGGAGCTAGGCCATCGGCTGCCTCAATATCAATTTCAAACAGTCTCTTTACCAGACCAAAGAGACCATCCATAACCTTCGGCAATGAAAAGTATGGGCGCAACTCTTCCTGTGTAAAGTAAAACAACAGATAATGTAAACACACCATATAAGAAATATAAGATTTGTTGCCATGAATGCAATACACTGTGACTGTGATATCGATGTAAATTGTCACAGAAGTCTGAATTGGATTAGAAGTACAAAACCACCATAATCACTATTACAAGGGAGATATCAGTTTTATAATAAAAATGATTTGCGGTGTTTCATTTGTTGCTATAAGCTCAAAACGGAAAGAGTGATTCCAAATTCTATGATCAGTAAGTACCACTTTAAGTTATTCTTTACAAATCCTTGTCAAATAGTATGAAAGCCAAAAAGAGTACTGAGCTTCTAAATAAAATGGCTGGCATAACCCATTATAGGCTTACCTCATTTATGTCATACTTCCACTCGCGTAGTCTCTCAGCCCAAAAGTTAATATCCCAGTCACGCAAATCATTGGCTTCTACAGCACCCTGCTCTCGTGAGAATTTTTGAAGGTCTTCCAAATCTACAAGGAAAGAATATGTACACTTTGCCCACTAATTAACGAACACTTGCAGTCCCATCCTTTTTACATAGTTTCAAACAAAAAAATAAAAAATATAGAATCTTAAACTAAGAAGAACAGGATACAGATGTCATGATACGTGTAGATAACTACAATCATTAATGGGATACAGCTCAAAACCATATAAAAACCGGATTTTCAAGAATTAACAAGTAAAATAAGTATAAGTGATGCTACCTTGTAGTGCTGCATTCCATGAAGCAGTCCGGATTTTTCTAGGAATTTCTCTGCTTTGTCAACAGTTGCCATTTTTATTGCCATGCTAACCTGAAGATAAAATGTGTTGGTTTAACATTCTGATAATGAAGTATCCTCAATAACAGATGAAAAATCTTACCTCCGCATAGTTTTTGTAACCAAGAAGTTTAGCCTTCTCCAACCTAAGCTTCAGAATTTCGTCAATAATTGGGGAGTTGTCCGTCTCTCCAACAGAGGCACGAGTTATACGAGCACGATAGACTTCCTCACGCAAAGAACGATTCCGCGAGTGGTGCATAACAGATTGAAAACTTGGACGATCTAATGTTATCAGCCATGGACCATCTTCGGCAGTAGCTTTTTCATGCCCCTAATGAGAGAGAAATCCAGAAACTCAAAATAAGCTATAACAACTAAAAGAGAAGTCCATAAGAAAGTTAGCACTAAAACATTAGATACCTTGGTGGCTGCCATTTGTGCAGCTAGCGCAAGTGCTGAAGCAGGCAATCCATCAATATCTTTTTTATCCGTAATTAACTTTTCAAAAGATTTAGTGGCATCCATAAGGTTCTCCATAAACTTTTTGCTGAACTTCTCTAACTTCTGAAAAACCATTACAGTATTAACAACAGAAAATCACCGGCATGCAGTAAAACAAGTTTTCAACACTATAGCAACTCTCTTTGTTTTTACAAATTTAATATCTCACTCCTGGCCCCATGTACTACAGGCGCATTCTTAGAATCTTAGTTGAATCAACAGGGGATATCAAAACCTTTTGAGTTGAGATTAGAAGTTACAAGCAAGACATGAAAAGAAGGAAATAGAATACACCAATCACATGCATTAAAACAGACCTGTTGCACTTTATTGAACTGTTCCCTTTTATCATCTTCGAGCGACACACCATTGAGAACAGCCTGTTTTAGTTGGGCTGCGCAACAAATGGAGAAGCTAAAAGTTAAGAGGACAAATTATGCATGAAAATTAGCTGCTTGTGCAGCAGTATATCATGGAGTATTTATAGTGTTGATGGAGCTGTGGAACTCATAGGTATCCAGCGACAATCATCTCTATATTTTAAATTTTCCAAAATCTAGCGTCGCCTATCTGTAAAAGGTGTATCCATTCGAACAATACTCTCCCTCTTAGACTTATTGGTTGCAAAATTATAGAACGTCTGATGGTATAGTAAATGCACATATACCAACTATTTAACAGCCAAATTGAAAGATGTGAGTTTCGTACGGTGTTCATCATGAAGAAGTAGCTAAGGCTTCTGATGTCATCGATATATAGAGGTATAAACATATTCACATTGATTACCTTGGACGATACGCTTACGAGAATCGCTAAAAGTATGCCAATCTGAGGACTCTTGCATGGCCTTGAATGCATTGTAAATGGGTTTGCTTTGTCCCAGTCTAAGCAGAAAGTTAACTTTCTCTGGCTGCAAAACATAAGAGCATAAATCAGATACTGTGTTGTTTTTTTTTTTTTTTTTTTTTGTAGTAATAATTCATGTTGCATAAAGTTAAACAATCTTAATTAACAAAATATTTATATGTAGCACCTGAACTTCTTCGATAGCGGAACGAAGATCAGCAGAATCTTTAACATTCTCAAGATGGTGGATGATCCCCCAAACTAGTTGTAGCCGATCCAAAATCTTCTCCAATGAATCAACTAACTTAGGCCACGTTGGTTCTACTGATTTCTCTAATATAGCCAAATCGTTCTCCTACAATTTCCGCCGATTATAATTAATATAAGAAAAAATTGTTACTTACTAGTTGTTTCAATAAAGCTTTAATTCCAGGCCGAACATGTTTGGCTTCAATAACATCAAAAGGAGGAAAAACAAAATCTTGCAGTAATGGATTATTTTTAAGTTCCAAACTTTCTTCTCTCGAAATCATTGCTGGAGGATTTTCAAAAGCCATGAAATATATATTAAAGAAGAACAGATGTACAAAGTAATATATGGCTGGAGTCAAGAAGAAGAAGAAACGAGAATTTGAGCATTAGATATTCAAGAGAAACAACGCATATATATACTAGAGATCAAAGAAAATTGCAAGAGTTCTTGTCATGGTAGAAAAGGTAAGGAAAGGAAAAGGGTACAGTAGTGAGTAAAATCCTAAAGTAGTTGTGGTACAAGTAGATAGTAGGAATTGTTTGGTATTTGTAAAAACATATATTTGACAGAAAACGGTCCCTTTTAGAACTGGGCAATATTAAACGATAACTATGAAGCAGAACCACAATAAGGATGTCGTTTGGGATTACTTTGTTGAAAGATGTCGTTTTGGTTGGACTTACAATTCAAATGTGACCACAAATGTGAAGTCTTGGAAGTTTCATTG
The DNA here is from genome assembly GCA_023531295.1 of Papaver armeniacum. Taxonomy (NCBI): domain Eukaryota; kingdom Viridiplantae; phylum Streptophyta; class Magnoliopsida; order Ranunculales; family Papaveraceae; genus Papaver; species Papaver armeniacum. The sequence continues at coordinate 64,973 of JAJJWW010006046.1, read as the reverse complement.
GGGTGACGAAAGACTTGTAGGATTTGGAATAACATTCCAGTTGCAATATGGTGGTGCATATGGAGAGAGCGAAATGCAAGAGTCTTTGAAAACAAAAAGGAAAATTTGGTAAGCCTCATTAGAAATGCTAAACTACAACCGTTCTTTTGGGCCGAGTCGAATACAGGGATGTTAGGATTAACGGCGAATATGGTAATTGCATTATGGGACTCTTTATTCCGGTCTTTGTAAGCTTGTTTTGTGTTGTTTTGGGTTTATCGAAGTGTCCTTTGTTTTTTTTGTTCCCGCTTGTATTCATTGGGTCGAGGTACCCCTCTTAAGTACCCCTTTTTTCAATGAATTTTCTCTTTGACCGATCAAAAAAAAGAACCACAGTAAGTTTCAACAAATTTAAATAAAAGATTTTTTTGGCACCATGGGGTTTTTTTTTTTTTTTTTTGAGGGATCATGATTTTATTAGGCCAACTTCCCTATAAAGGGGTGTCCTAAAGATAGAAAAATACACTCTCTTTTTTTTTTTTTTTTATTTTGATACAGAAAAAAAAAATACACATTTACCTTTTACTCTAATTTAAATTAAAACTAACCTTAATAACTATATAAATCTAATCATATATATATATATATATATATATATATATATATATATGTGTGTGTGTGTCTAATCTAAATGAATCATTAATCAAAAAACAAAAACACCGGAAATTTTAGATTTTGAAAAGAAAAAAACTCTTCTCTTATTCTTCTCTCTTTCCTTGAAGTTCCTTGTTCAATTGAAAAAGCCATCACTTTTGATTCGTTTTTGATCGAGAAAATTGAGCAGAAATCATCAAAATATGGTTTAAATGGAAGTTATAGTGGCATGTTCAGTTAGGAATTGTTTAAAAAAAACCTAGTTCCCTAAGCGAACATTCTGAGACTAAGAACAAGAAGAACACTTAGGTTATCACGAATTTATTTTTTCGTAACCGAACTCCGACTTCGGTTGGTTCGCAAAAAAATAATTTTAACCGAACTCCTCTTTGAAAACCAATATGTTGTGTTCGGTTGGTTGGTTAGGTTAATAGGAAAATTTCGTCCTTTAACCGAACACTTGTATTAGAACAACAAATGTTGAGTTCGGCTGGTTCGCAAAAAAATAATTGCTAACCGAACACTTCTCTGAAAATCAATTTGTTGAGTTCTGTTGGTTCGCAAAAAAAAAATGCTAACCGAACTCTACTTTGCAAACACATGTGTTGAGTTCGGTTTATTTGAGAATTTTTTTCTCCTAACCGAACTTCACTCTGATATTAAGTTCGTTTTAGTCGAAAATTAATGTTGGAAACCGAACAATACTATGTATACTCTAGAATAAAAGTTGGTTACCTGTCCCGGAACTTGTTAGCCGAACTCATCAAAACCTCCATTAAAAGCGAGTTCGGCTACCCGCGTCTTAGGAAAAGTAACTGAAACTACACTTCCAAATAAGTTCGGCTACCTGTTCTTCAGATTTTGTAGCCGAACTTGTTTGACTTAACCCAATCAAGATATAGAATTTCTTATTTTCAGAAAATTTTGGCCAATTCAAGCAACAAAAAACTAAACTTGAAGTATGCTTGGGTGGTTCGAAGGTCCAAATTCAAGAAATAAGAAAAATAATTGAGTTTTTCCAACTCTTATAATCTCTTTCTTCTTCCCTTTCAATAACTTAATTTTGAGAAAAATAATACTCCCTTCGTTTCTGGAATAGAGATACTTTCACTTTTTTAATTTGGCCGCCTAAAATGAAAAATTGAAAGTATCTCTTTTCCAAAAACAGTGGGAGTATTGAATTTATCTTTCACTAATCACTAATTAACCGAATTTAATTACACTAACTATTCATTACACAAACTTAAGTAGGAAGGGTAATTTTGGTATTAACATAAATATTTGGATAAGGGGTGTCTTCACTTTATTTCTAAATGTTTTGCTAAAAATAAAACCATGGTCCCCAAAAAGCTTTCTAAATGTTTTGCTAAAAATGAAACCATAGTCCCCAAAAAGCTATGGTCCCAAAAAAAAATCGTTCATTTAAATAACAAAAGAAAACAGAGAGTACAAATTACAATCCAAAATAGATTCCTAAAACTGATACCGGTACCAGTACCACATGAACACTATAAGCAGATTTAGGTCTAGAACCACATAATAGGGAAAAATGGCCGTGGACGTTGACTAGGGTCAAGGAAACCTAAATTCTTCATATCATCACTATCTTTGATTCTTGATTTAAAGAATCATCCTTCCAATCTTCGAGTTTTATCCTAAATCCGATTTCTTTGTAATGAATTGGGAAACTCAAGAGGAGATATTCTAACAAGACTAGTTAGTGACTGAATTACTGAGTTTTTTATTTCCTCTCTTCACCTCTGAAAACACCAATGGAAAATCAGGCACCTCCCTCCACCACCAATCCATGCTTAGTCAACCCAACATCTCAACTGCAACAACCATTTCGTCACTCAATTAACCCTGAAAAGCAACATCGATCTGCGCAAAAAACAACATGCGTGTCTCACCCAGAAGATTCATTCTCGTTTAAAGAAACCCAACAGAAGAAGAATAGAAACCTTTCTGAGGATACTCAACAGACCTTCTTCTCCTTTTCATCAGCATCCGTCTCGAGCAATTCTGAGGAACTTTCTAAAAAAGCAGAAGAATCCAACCAAAGCTTTTCACTTAAACAATCAAACCCACATCATATCAGGAAAGAAAGCAACAACTCAAACCATCAAAAACCCCAAAAAGATACGGAAAATAAATCAACCTTTCCAAAAAAAGCAAAAATATCTTCATATTCCTATCTTTCAACTCACCGAAAGAATGCAGAGCCTAATCCAATCCCACAACGAGTATAGTGTAGCAGTCAAAGTTGTTGGAGGATATGATGATTTTTATCAGATAAAAAGAGCGTTGAGCAACAGAATATTCCCCATTCAGATTCATCATATTGAAACGAATGCAAGCCTTCAGGTAATCTAGATGTCCCTAAAATACAAAACTGACAAAGAGTTCATACTCTCGAATCAACCATGGATAGCAGGTTCACATGTAATTATTTGTGAAGATTGGAATTTTTTTGTGCAACCCCCACAACAGCTTTAAGTTTTAACCCTTTTGGCTTCAAGTTCTTAATCTGCCAAGACTCTTCACCGATGAAGAAGCAATTAGAGACATCATTGAGAGATCAGGAACTGGAACGGTGATACAAATAGATCTAGAGAGCTCACCACCAAGAGCATTTGTCATGATGGATCTAAACAAGCCCTTCATGCCAGGAGTAATGCTAAGTATGAGTAAGGGAGTTTGGGTTCAGTTTGCATATGAAAATATACTAGTGCTCTGTTTCTTCTGTGGTTTCCCAGGACATGTCTTCAAAGATTGCAAAAACAGCACGGGAACGAGAAAGTTCCCAGACTTTCCTTATGCAAAACTTAATACAAAGATGAAGGCTCCAACTTCCAGAGGGACAAGAACAAACTGCATGCATGAATACCGAGTTACAAACACAGCCTTGGGGAGTCATCATCAATAAGAGATGAATCGGCAAAGGAACCCGCAGAGGGGTACTCAACGGTCTGCTACGCAAACGGAAAAGAACAACACAGAGCCGATACAAGAAGTACAGAAAGAGATGACTCGGGAAATTAGGGTTACAAAATCGGCTAACCCACCACGGTTCCCAGTTAGGTTATCCGAAGAGATGACTCGCGTGGCCTTGCATGGAGCCCCTTAATCCAAAAAGAAATCGACAAAGAACCGCTACAAGCCAGACATTTCGGCCGGGCTGAAGAGAGCAATAAAGAGTGTGCCCATGCACAAACCCTGAAAAGCACACCGCAACGATAAAGATTGTCGAGAATAATATCTAAGGAGCAGGGACCCACATACTACCACGTTACCTTTGCAAACTCAAACACCAAGTGGGCTAACTGTTCAAATGAAGAACAAAAAAACACCAAATGGATAGCCCAACCCATGAAAAGCCCAATAATAAGGGAAAAGAAAAGTCCCATCCTAAGAAACCCATACCACGGTTCCTGGATCCATGGATCAACATCCGCATCCGAATCCGGAGAGGCTTCACCACAACCCAAAACCAAACCTGGTATCAACAAAATGTTAACCTTCTTCACTCCCGAGTATATTAAAGTTCTTTTGAATGAATTGCAAAACAGGGGATATGCAAGTGAACCTTCTAGTTCATCTTGTCAATGGAAAGCCAGAGGTTACGGTATCCACTACGCTGCCAAAACGAGAACATATAAAAGAAGGACTACCAGAACACCTACAAGACTGCCGGCACACTTGATGATTCCAAACACTCCTGAATATGGGGCTCAACCACCACCAGCAAAAGTCCGCAAATATACCTCCATTGCACAGTTGGACTGCAATGACAACAAGACCAAGACAACCAATGTTTGAAATACCAAATTTGAGGAATAGGAAGTCGAGGAGTGCTAGAAACATATTTCAACGAGGCAAGGAATATCAATGCTTTGAGAGAACATAACAAACTCCAGAAACAACACAACGGTGGAGCGAACAATGCCGAAGGAAGCAACATTCCTTTAACTTCAAATCGGACCTGCTTGGAGATTCTCCTTAGATGAAAGGACTATCAAAGAAGCTGAACAAAATCTTGTGCGTGGTGTTGGCTTGAACCAACACACGCATATGCAATGAGTTACTTGGCCTGGAATTGTCAAGGCATTCATAATGCCTTGGCAGTCTCTAAATTACGTGACTACACGCGTAAATTTAGACCTTCTTTACTTTTCTTGTCCGGAACTTTAGATAATTGTTTCGCATATGTCTTTTTGGGAACTTCTTTAGGTTGTTTTTGGATCTTACATTGTACCTTGTGAGGAACATAAAGGTGGCCTCTGCTTGATGTGGACATCCCACCTTAATGTCTCGGTTTTAGTTGCAACTCAGAATGTTATTCATTCTTACATCACACCAACTCAACCTCAGGTTACACCACCATGGATGTTTACTGGCGTCTATGGACCTCCCCAACCAACTACAAGATCAGAACTGTGGAAAAATTTTGACAACATTGTGACTCCACCAACTGTCCTTTGGCTTCTAATGGGTGATTTCAACGAAATTGTTGAACAACATGAAAAAGAAAGGGGGAAGGCCAGTAACCAACAATCAGGTTAAAATCTTCACAATTTCATAAATAATCATGGCCTTATTGATTTAAGCTTCCATGGAGATACTTTTGCTTGGACCAACAATCAGATTGATGGAAATTTTATCATGGAGAGACTAGACAGAGGCCTAGCAACCCAACAATGGTTAGATAATCACCCACAAACGTTACTCAGACATTTACCAAGAATTGGCTCAGACCTTGCACCAATTTACTAAATGAAAGAGCAATGGAAAGAAGGCACACTAAAAACTTCCGTGTTGAACACTTGTGGTTTCTACATCCCCAAATGAAAGATATTGTTATTACAACCTGGCAACAATACTTTTCTCATGAAGAATCAGAAACTGTGGGACAAAAGTTATTAATTAGAATGAGAGAAACAGTTGTGGCTCTACAACAATGGCACAAGCAAACGTTTGGTCACCTACCTGAGCTTCTAAAAGAAGCGGAGTTTCAAATACAGTTGGCACATTCAAAATGTGCAACCACAACAGGCAATGAATTGATGTTTTATCTAAAGCATGAAAGGGAGACTAGGAATTCGCATCTAATGTTACTTCCTTTGTCATGATGAGTCTTGGAAGCAAAGAGCTCGAGTTTATTGGATGAAAAACGGAGACCTCAATACCAGATTCTTTCACACTAAAGAAACTATCAACAACAGAATCAATCACATTCACCAACTACAAGATGCAAATCAGAGATGGGTGTACAACCAAAGACAAATTATTGCAATGATGATCCAACATTATGAACAACAATACATAGCAGAGCCTACAATGATGGACATGCAACTATTTGCCAACATAACACCAAGAATATCACAATATCACTGCAACCAGTTGATGAAGACACCAACCATTGAGGAAATTCACAAAGATCTTCAAAGTATTGGATCGAAAAAGCCCCGGACCAGATGGATATACAAGTAAGTTCTTCAAAACTTTTTGGGACACAACAAACCCACAAATCATAGACCTTATGACCAATTTTTTTGAAAATGTGGAGCTGGGAACACCTTTCAACCACACAAACATTACTCTCATTCCAAAATCAGACAACCCAACTTCGGCGAATGAGTTTAGGCCCATTGGACTTTGCAATGTGGTATACAAAATTATATCCAAGCTTCTTGTGGATAGATTGAGAGTTATACTAAAATTTATGATCAGTCCATACCAAAGTGCTTTTGTCCCAAATAGAGCAATTCATGATAACATAGCCATTGCCACTGAGATTTTCCATCACATCCGTTCTACACCTCCAACCAAAAACCCAAAAATACCATGAAACTAGATATCAAGAAGGCGTATGACAGCCTCGACTGGGGGTTTGTGAAGCAAACCTTGATTTCTTTGGGTTTTCCGGCTAAATTTGTGGAATATATAATGTTATGTATAACTTCGGTGACATATGCTATCAACATAAATGGATCTCCACAGGGACACATCAAACCAACAAGGGGACTCAGACAAGGATACCCATTGTCCCCTTACATCTTTATCATATGTGCCGAAATTCTATCCACCAATCTGGCAATCCTGGAAAATGAGGGCAAGCTGAAAGGGTTGAGAATTTCGACAAAAACTCCTCCGATATTCCACTTGATGTATGCAGATGACTTACTCATTACTTGCACAGCAGACCAGAAAACTTGTGATAACCTCAACAAGGTGTTACACGCCTATTCACGCTCAGCAGGCCAAGCAATCAACTTACAAAAATCAGTCATCATACACCACCCAAACACGGCTCAAAGTATCACAGAATGGCTGTCAACAATGTTCAACATTCCAACAACTTCAAATCCGCCTAAATACTTAGGTGTGGAATTCAAGCAAGGAAGAAACTCATCGCCAATATTTGCTCAGCTACTTCAAAGACTGGAGAGAAAGGCCAAAGGTTGGATGGCAAAGTGTCTCAACCAGGCGGGTAGATGGCTACTCATAAATTCAAGTCTACTACCCACAGCCAATCACATTATGCAAACTCAATTTCTGCCAGCACATGTCCATCACAAAATAGACAAGATCGCAAGGAACTTTTTTGGGGACATGATAAAGCAACAAAGAAACTGCATATGATTGGTAAAGAGAAACTCAATTTACCGATAAAACATGGAGGGTTGGGAATCAGAAACACCATGAAACATAATTTTGCACTTGCTAGGTGTTGATACATGAAAAATAATACCCTTAACGAGTTAAAAGACGCCCCTAAGAATAGAGGTGAACTTGGGTTAAGATGTAGGACTTGGGGACTAAACCCAAGCCCAAATAGAAGATATCCATGAAAGATGGGAGGATAAAGGAGGAATTAATGAAGAAGGAAGGGGTTATGTTAAAGAATGGCATTAAGGGTAATTAAGATGTATTAGGACATGTGTCATGAAGTAGTAAAAAGAGGGGCTTTTAGGAAAGCCTGTAAAACAGAACCTTTTTCTTCCATCTATTATTTGGATCTTCTGATGCCTCAAGACCGTCAATGGCACCCCCCACCCCCACCCCATCCCACCCCTTTCCTCTCCTATTTGGCAGCATAGATTCATAAGCTAGTCTCTTCCCTTCCCCGTAATTTCTAAATGATCCCAACCGAGTGGCAATCCAACTGCGAGTGCTAAAGCGAGAACCCAACATCGTTTTTCTCGTGCGCCACTAAATGGGACTGGCATGATTAAATTTGAATCTTTGCAGCGATGGTGAACCAGCAGCTGCCACATATTATAAGCATCATGCACATAACATTTCTCAGCAATTCACATTACAGACAACCGTAACATGCAGATAGTGAACATACTAAGACGAACTCCACCATCTATCGACCCACGCATTACTCTCTCAAACCATTTCTCCACCGCATTTATTGTTGATATACAATGCTCGCGCTTGTCTCGCGCTTTAACATCACTTCTGCTTCTGCATCCTTGCTAACAAAGTGGATGAACTTAAAGTTTGCAATGAGAAATTCATCTAGTAATAGACTAGAAACATATTTTGGCATCTAGGTGCATACTTTTTCTTCTAGGGCAGTGGTACATCTAAAATTCAGATTATATCATACATGGGATGGGTATTATCATGAATTAAGTGCACCATATTCGCTAAGCGACTAAGCTATAAACATACAAACAATTAATCGTACATTGACATTTTCATAATTTCATTAACAAAGAAGTAAAAGGATACTAATAACAACGGAATCGTATATAACATATCTCTAATCCACATATATTTAGATAAAAACTCTTCATCTTCTTCAATTCGCATCTAATTTTAATTCATCTTTTATATGGGTAATTCTTTAATTAGATAGGAAAAAAATCATGCTCTTCCTTTTCCCTTTACACCACTACTACTATTTCCTTACAGAGTACTTTCCAGAGTCCAAGCCGCTATGGTGAAACACTTATCTTTTATCTCTCGAGTCTTTGGGTTTATGTCTAATTTTACTTTAATGACATAAATAAACACCTAAATTTACTAAATTGATATTGTTATTGAATACAAAATCAACCAAAATTATTGATTAACACATAAATTTACTAAATTTACTAAATTTATGGAACCCTAGAATTTCATATTACACAAATCAAACGAAAATATGCATACCTAATCGTAGAAGAGAAGAATAATCGATTTAAATCTTCATCTCCTTCTATGATATTTTGACGTGGGAATTAAGTGTTTGGCCCTCACCTCACTCTTTCTTACTCTTATGGCCTTGGGCTTAAAGCCCATTTAAAAATTCTTTAACCTATTTTATTGAAATGACCCTTAAAAAAGAAAGAGGTCATATGAATAAAGATGTTAGATGTTGTTAAAATTTGACATAAACTAAATTCTTGAAGGGTGTAATTGTCAAACCAACTTCAATATAACATATCTCACAAACCATACGTAGAATTTGACAAATTTTATATATTTAGAAAGGTTTTGAAAGACCAATCCAACGAGCATAAATACAAATATCAAATTATTCGTATTTTTAGAAATTTTATTCCTTAAATGATTATTATTTTTTTCTTATTTGTGTGTAGATATTATCCACAAAAGTTTTTAAAGTACAACTATTATTCAAAGTAATTTTTTTAGTGTGCGAGATATCATCCACGACTTTTTTTTCGGTTATTGCGGCTATTATCCACAGTGTTTTTCTAGTGTGCAGCTATTATCCACAATGTTAATTAACCTTTCATAATGGTTTATACTATAATATGTACATTAAAATAAGTTTATAAAACCATTTTTTAAAGATAAACAAACACATTGATATGAAGTTGTGTAGAAAATATCCACGACTAGAATCCGTGCAGGAAATATGCACAGCTAGAATGTGTGCAGGAAATATTCACAATTGTTTCAGGGCCAAGAGAATAATTGGCATAATTATTTCTATGACCCCAGGGCCGAAAGAGTAAGACACATGTTTTCTAGGGTCATAAGTGTAGTTGCATGAAATCCCACAACTAACACCCCTTCATATTTTCCATTGATCTAAACATATTTATCATAAAAAGAAGGTAAAGTGCTAAAATTGTAAATATGGACACAAGAATTTTTACATGGTTCGATCATTGTGATCTACATCCATGGTTCTTTACTAGTGATTGTTGTAATTACATAAATGTTACATTTAGAATCTCCATTGTAGGATCAGAATATCGCAACACCAATACGTCGCGAGATTAATAAACGACAGCATCGCGAAGAAGTCGCGGGGAAGTAAATAAATGATGTAATGGATGACGACAGTTAGAACACGAGGAAGATGTGAAAACCTGGCGAGGGTTAAGAAGTGTCGCGAGGATGAATGCCTACACACTTGCGACACTTCGCGAGTCATTCCCGAAAATAAAGGACAGCTTAGCTGTCATCCATTGTATACAACCCTATATAAAGGGCTGAGTAAGTCTGTTGTAGGGAGAGTTCTTTTTGAATTGGGAAGCAAGTCATTAGGAGAGAGAAACTTTGAGTGATTGTAATTTCTAAGTTCTGTTCTATTTCCCCCTTTGTAAACATTTCAAGATTAATCAATAAAGATTCATCGCTATTAATTTTTCAAATGAATTAGTTATAAAAATTCCAGTGAGGGTGTAGTGTGGGATTTCCTGCAACTACATATGCGCTAGAAACAGGGATTTGTGAAGAAGATTGAAGGAGAAAAATGGGATATAATTTGATCACAAAAACAATGATCGAGGAGTTCCACGAGAATGTTAAAGGAAGAATACACAAACGAGATCATGAGGGAAAAAAGATCACAACAAAAAAGGAAGTTTTACCCTTGAAAGATTGGGAAAAACAAAAGATCACATTCACTGCAGCGGAAATACCGAAAGAAAATTTAGATCAAACATTACCTTTAGTAATCACGATAACAACACGGAAGGAGAAAGAGGAATCAATGGGAAATGAGGAAGAATGGACGATAAATAGAACTCTGATCGATACAGGAAGTTCAGTAGACATCATGTTTTACCACGCCTACAAAGAAATGGGTTATAAAGATGAAGAAATGGCTCCGTCAACATACTACATCCATGGTTTTGGTAAATCTAGAACAGAACCAATGGGGGAAATAGAAGTGCGAATACTATTAGGAGAAATCGAGACATTAGTAACATTGTGTGTGGTGAACATTGAATCGCCATATAATATGTTGTTGGGGAGACCATGGATACATGCAATCAAAGCAGTGGCGTCAACACTACATCAGTGTGTTAAATTTCCCATGCCAAGCGGAATTGGTGAGATCAGAGGAAATACCGACAAAGCAAGGTTATGTTATCAGATTGAAATAAAGCATTACGAGGAACAAGTGATACGGCGAAGAGATCGCAGAAAAATGGCAAAAGCGGCAAAAAAGGAGAGAGAATTTAGAGTTTATATGATAAAAGCAAAAGAAGGAAAAGGAATACCTAGTGAAGTCTCGGAAGAAGAGAATGAGCTTGCGAAAGCAGTGAAAGGACCAACTCCAATGGGAGAACCAAAGGCCAGCTATGTCGCAGCTGAGCCAACGAAAGAAGTAAACATCGGGACAAAAGAAGAGCCCAAAATGTTAAAAATTGGGACTAAGATGGACGCAGAGGAGGAAAAACAAACTATTGACTTGTTGCGAGAATACAAAGATATTTTCGCATGGGATATGGATGAAATTCCTGGAATAGATCCATCGGTGGCGTGTCATAGATTGGAAATTGACAAGAATGTAAGACCCTTCAAACAAAGAATTAAAAAGATCGAGACAGAGTATCATTCTCAAATAGAAGAAGAGTTGCAGAAGATGTTGGACGCAGGGATCATAAGACCAGCAAAATATCCCGAATGGATAGCTAATATGGTTATAGTCCCAAAGAAGAAAAAGGGATAAGAATTTCTATAGATTTTACTGATCTAAACAAATCTTGTCCTAAAGATAGTTTTCCATTACCAAATATTCCGCAATTGGTTGAATCAGCGGCTGGGAATGAAAGAATATCATCTCTTGATGGATACAAAGGTTACAATCAGATACCTCTCGCTGAAGAAGATCAGGAACATACTGCTTTCTTAGCTCCAAGAGGATTATATTGCTATACAAAAATGCCGTTTGGTTTGCGAAATGCAGGAGCAACATATCAAAGGATGGTAGAAAGAGTGTTCGCGAGATGGATACACAAAACATTGGAAGTTTATGTAGATGATATGCTAATAAAAAGTAAAAAGGCGAGAAGACCACATACAAGATTTGAAAGAAATTTTTGAACAAGTGAGAAGCTTCAACATCAAAGTAAATCCAGAAAAATGCACCTTTGGAGTTGCATCGGGAAAGTTTTTAGGTTACATTGTATCAAAAGAAGGAATACAGGTCGACCCAGAGAAAGTAAAAGCAGTTCGCGACATGCCAACACCAGCGACGATAAAAGACGTTCAAAAGTTAAATGTGTTATTAGCCTCGCTAGGAAGATTCATCTCGCGATCGTCTGACAAATGTAAACACTTTTTCAATATTCTTAAGAAAGGATCGAAGTTTAGATGGACAGACGAATGTGAGAAATCTTTACAAGGAATAAAGGAACACTTAATGGATATATCCGTCATGCAAAAAGCAGAATCGGGAGAAGAATTATTGATCTATCTTGCTACCACCTCGCATGCATTAAGTGTTGTGTTATTGCGAGTTGACGCAGGGGTAGAAAAACCAATTTACTACATCAGTAAAACTTTTAATGCCGCAGAAAGGAATTACTCAAAAATTGAAAAGCTGATCTTGGCATTAGTCTATGCAACATTTAAGCTTCGCATATATTTTCAAGCACATACTGTTAAGGTAGTGATAAAAATACCAATCGAATCGATAATGAAAAATTCAAAAAGGTCGGGAAGAGTAGAGATGGAATGCTCAGATAAGCCATTGCAAGCTTAAGTTTGAAATATTATCTTCTACAAAGTCACAAGTTGTCGCAGATTTTTTAGCAGAATTTCCTTTGGAAGAAGATGAAGCAGTGGAAGAAATGATGGACATAGAAGAAGAACATGGTGATCCAAAAGACTTGTTAACAGAGCCAGATAGATGGGAAATATTAGTAGATGGGTCGTCAAATGGAGAAGGTAATGGAATTGGAATTGTTATGATCTCGCCAGAAGGCAATAGAATAGCTTTTTCTTTCAGATTGGAATTTGCGTCAACCAATAATGAAACAGAGTATGAAGCCATAATACACGCTTTGCAGTTCGCAATAGAGATGAAATTAGAAAATGTAAGGATTACTAGTGATTCACAATTGGCAATTCGCCAAATAACAGAGGAGTACGCTACAAATGAATCGTCTTTGCAAAAGTATAAGAAGCTTGTTGAAGAATTGTCAATACAGATACCGAGAATAACTTGGAGACACATATCAAGGAGAAATAACAGACTCGCAGACTCCTTTGCTTTTATATCAAGTATGATGACAGATCTGACTGCGAGAAATATCAAAATACAAACACTTCTAGCACCATCAATTAATAAAGAAGAAGAAAAAGAAACAGATGTAATGCTGATAGAAGATGGAACACAATGTCGCGAAGAAGATTGGAGAACAGAACTTCACGCATACTTGATGAAAGGGGAAATACCAAGAGATAGATTAGAGGCGCACAAATTAAAAAGCCGTGCAACAAATTATGAATTAAGAGATGGCGTGCTTTATCGGAAATCTTTTGACGGACCTTCACTTAGATGTGTAACAAGGAAAGAAGGAGAAGCCGTATTGAAGATGTTGCATAGCGGAGATGCTGGAAATCATAGTGGCGGAAGATCTTTAGCGTATAAGGCAAAAATGCAAGGATATTACTGGCCATATATGCATGAGGACGCAAGAATAATATCAAGGCGTTGCGAAGATTTCCAAAGACATGGGAAGAAAATACATGCACCAGAAGCACCATTAAATTCTTCAACAAGTGTGTGGCCTTTTGGAAAATGGGGTTTAGACATTGTGGGACCTTTCTTACCAGGAACAGGACAGAGAAGATACCTAATTGTCGCGACAGATTATTTCACAAAATGGGCTGAGGTGAAAGCCGTACAACACATTCGCGATAAAGACGTCTTTACCTTCATATTTGAGAATATCATATGCGATTTGGGATTCCTGCACAATTGGTATCCGACAATGGAAAACAGTTCAAAGGGAAAAATATAGAATTGTTGCTTAATGCATTTCAGATAAAGTGTGGAAAGTCAACTCCTCTATACCCGCAGGTTAATGGCCAGGCAGAGGCAACAAACAAAACAATCGCAGACATATTAAAGAAGAAATTAGAAGGGCATAATAGAGGATGGTGCGAGCAAGTACGTAACGCGGTATGGGCTTACAACAAAACCAGAAGAGAAGCTATAGGAATGTCTCCCTTTTGTTTAACATATGGTGTCGAAGCTGTACTCCCAACAGAAGTAATGATCCCAACAACGAAGAAAGAAGCATGGGAGAAAAACCTTAGTGCTGGTAACATTCTAATCAAATTAGACGAATTAGAATAAAAAAGAGAAAGGGCATTACAACATATGGAGAATTATCAGCGAATGTTGGCTAGAGAGTATAATAAATGTGTCAAGATACGTGAATTTCAACCAGGTGACTTGGTATTGCGAGAAACACCAATATATCAGCGAGAAAGTGGTGGCAAGCTGGCGAGAAAGTGCGATGGACCTTATATCATCAAAGAAATAGTAGGTACAGGGGCATATAGGTTAATGGATCCCGAAGGAAAAGATGTAGGTCAAAATTGAATAGACCATGTAATAGGTTATATCTCAAGAGATACTACCCATAGAAGATGGGTGAAATAGAATGAATTGAAATGAAATGTCTCGCGACAGAATGATTATGAAGTTCAATGAAGTGCATGAAGCTTGTGCGAATGTCTCGCAAAAATAAGATAACCAGAGAAAATAAAAAATGAATGATTGAATGAATTAACAAAAATGAAAGAGTGAGTGAATGGGACGAACCTTTATGGCGTACACCTTAGTTCGCGAATGATATTTCGTAAGAGGCAAATGTAAGACCTAAAGTGCGTCATATAAGGGGGAATCTCTTGACATGGCTCAGGTAAAAGGTTACACCGCTCCTGGAACCTGAGTCATGGAAATTTGGGGCACATGAAAGCCTATCCGGAGAGATACCTTGGATTTCCAACTATATATAAGGTTATACCCTGGTTGGACGACCGAGGGTCTCTTCTAAGGAGTCGATATATGATCAAGGCGCCGAGGTACACGGTTGAGCCAAGGGTGCCTGGGACATTTGAAGTGTCTCGGCCATTCTTGGCAAGTCCTGGCGTATACTGCGCTCGGCCCGAAGAAAACTCCACTTAGGGTGCAGTCTCGTAACCATAAGCCCTATAGGTATAAGGGATAAGAGGCTGCGAAAACAAGCTGGTTGTTGTTAAGACCGGATGGGAGGAGCTAGCCTTGTATGGCCGATGTTCGCCTCCTTGAAGGGGCAACCGGGGAGAAGATAAGGCGGCACCCTCCATTAGGGAGCTGATAAGTGTCAAAAGACGCAAATGTCATAAGGCTTTATTTTCGCAAGAAAATTTAGACTAATCATATTTGTGCAATGATCCTGCAGAGGCAATAATACTAACGCGAGGGTAAGACGAGATCAATGGGTCTTTACACGAAAGTGTACAGACGTCCTGCGATTTCGTCGCAAAGAAAACAATGTCATGAGGCTTTATGTTCGCGAGGACATTTAGGCTCGTCACATTGTCGCAATTACAATATCCTGCAGAGGCAAAAATACTTATGAAATGATAAGACAAGGTCAATGGGTCATTACATAAAAATGTAAAGACGTCCTGCGATCTTGTCGCAATGAGGGGTGGCAAAATAAGACCTTTAACTAGGAAGGCAGAATAAGACCACACGAAAAACATAAGTAAACATGATTGCGAGATTACAACAAAGGAAATAAAGGAAAATAAGGGAATAATTTGACAAAGTGGCGAAATAAGTTCTCATAATTCAAAAATAAGAAAGAAAGAGAAATTAAGGGAATTATCCAACAAGGGATTTAGTCTTTTCCAACCAAAAAAGAAATTTCAACAAAAATTACAAAGAAATTTCTATTAATTTTCTACATCAACATTCTCAGCTGTTGGAGATGGTAAAGATTCTTCAACAATTTTGTCGGCTTCGCCTTCGCCGATTGGAGGGTTTTCATCGGACATATTTTCATTTGAATCCTTATTGACAACTTCATTGTTAGCAAGATCTTCCAGACTTTCATATTCGTAATCACTATCGGGAGGATTGGGAACATCATCATCTCCAACTTCCAAAGGTTCAACGAGAGGCAGGGGTCAAGGGACTTAGAAAGTAAGATCTCATTCACAAAAACTTACGCTTTGGGATGAAATTGACGAAGAAGCGCCTTTTGTTGATTCCTACTCTGGATATCTTTAAGATGGCTAAGATAATTAAGTCTCCTTCTGGCTCGATCGCGAGATTGGGCGAGGGTAGAAACCAGAGTTGCATTTTCCTTGCGAACCTTAGCATGGGCGGATTCCAAAGTAGACAGAGAAGAGTGAAGATTCTTCTCAAGTTACGCAAAAATAAAGAAAAAGCAAAACAGAGAGTTATAAAATGAAAAAATAATATATGAGATTAGAAGAGGAAAAACAACGGATGAGGCAGTCAAATCTTATGACTACCTTCCTTTTGCGAGATAAGATGTTGAGTAAGGGCCAACAATTATTCTCCAAATTTTCCATGGCATTATCAAAACCATCACCAATAAGACCTTTTAACCGTAAGCGCAAACTCTTTTCGTTAGAAATCAGTAACTTATTTTGCTTCGCAAGGGAAGAATGGGATTCTTTTAACTTGGTATAATCATCCTTGAGTTGGTTTGTTTTCACACTTAGAGTTATTCTACTCTGAATAAGCTTATCTCTTTCAGTAGTGGTATCTTCAAGTTTATTTTTAGGTGGCGGAATGATTGTTCTTGCTCATTCAATGCTTTTTTACAAGCGTCAAGTTGTTGCAAGGATATCGCCACCTTATCCAACAAAGCTCGCTTTTCTTGAGATAAAGTTCCATTTTCATCTGATAAGGTTTCCAACTCCAAATTAGATTTAGTCAAAGAATATGAGAGACGCGACAATTCATTACTTAATAATTCTTGATTTTGAACTAAGCAGGCGTTTTCTTGGGAAAGATTATTTATTTGATCCATAGAAAATGTATGGAGGTTATCTAAACGGTTATATTGCTCCATCCAAGCGTCTCTTTCCGTTCGAGTTTCTTCCACGATAGAATCCAATTGATATATCTCCATTTTACGTTTCTGGTGCAAAACTTGAGAGGCGAACAAAGTTTTTTTTTTTAAAAAAAAAAAAAAGGGGGGAAGGAATGATACCTTTTAGTTCTTCATTCTTCTTGCGAAGATTATCACGATCCAGCAAAGTATTATGAAGGCTATTCTTCAAAATCTTAACTTCTTGTTCCAAGGATGCTCGCGACATTGTATCAGAACCAAAATGCTTGCTCAGAGATTCATAAACACTAGATCTGATAGGGTCAGTGGAGACTTTCCTAACATCATTCATAGTATCCGATAAAATTTTAAAGGCTACATCTATCCCTTCCAAGTTTTCTTTGGTAAGTGAGATAGACTCTGAGGAAGAAGAAGTGATGGAGAAAGAAGGAAAAGATGAATCATCTTTGGTTATGAGAATGCCAGGTGAAGGAACCTGATTAACAGGTGGGGGCGAGATAAAAGTGTTAAAAGTAAAAGTGGAAAGAGGTTCGTTTTGAAGAATTTCATTGACAGAAAATTCAGGGATTGATTTGTCCTGCGAAGATATCGCAGGCGAGGGCGGGTTATCTTGAGAAGAAGAGATAGGTTTATCTAGCGAAGCAATTACTAGAGAAGGTGAGTTACCCTGCGAAGATCTGCAGAGAAGTAGACAGCTTGAATCCCAGAAAGGGAACAGTAGGTGCAACAACAGGTGCAACAGGTTTAGAATGACGAGACCTTTTGGGAGATCTTTCACCATCTTTATCACCATGTGAATAACAAATTACATAAGAGACAGAGGCAACAATATTGTTATTAAAGGAATAAATATTTGTTAAATACCTTGCTACTCGCAGACTGCCTTTTAGAAGCAAAGGATTTCGGCTGCGAGGGAGATTTTGGTTGCGAGCCCACGGAGATGTTAGGGTTCACCACGGTAAACTTAGAACTGGATTTATTCTTGCTAAAACAAAAATGGCAGAGGAAACATCAAAAGAAGAACAGAATCAGGATGAAGTAATTTCAACAAGCAAGATCAATTAAGAAAATAATCAAATTCAATAAAGCTAACAAACCTGGATGCCATGAAAACAGTAGCAGAAAGACAGTAGTAGGAAGATGATGGAGAAGATGATGAAGATGAACAGCGGAAAATAGTTGCAGACGATGAAGAAGATGAAGTAGAAGAAAAGAAGTATTTTTCACAAGGGGTTCCCCTTTAAATAGAAGAGGAAAGAATGACCGGATAACATTAAATATACCGGTAAAAAGAGTAATTTTAGACACGTGTAAACGGTCATTCCTAAATTCAAGGAATTAAACTGAAGAAGATTTTGTGAAGAACAAACGATTGCGATCTCCACAAAAATTAATTTTCATGACATTCTCTCTGCGAAGAACATGGAGGGAGAGTCTTGCATGATGGATTCGCAATACTTCTTATATTTAGAGGATTAAGTACTTCTTATGCTACTTCAAGGATACTTCATACTTTGTATATTTCGAGAGAGGGTACTTCTTATTTATTTCGCAAAGCTTTGGAACTTCGCAAAAGAATAGAGGAAAGTACGTACTTTTCAAGTCCAGTATTCTTTCGCTTGTTCCTTCGTCAACAAAGATCAAAGGTCACTACAACAACAAATTTTTTCTTAAAGATCTCTCTTCAAGCAATATTCAAGACAAAAGAGGCAAGATGTAGGATCGGAATATCGCAACACCAATACGTCGCGAGATTAATAAACGACGACATCCGAAGAAGTCGCGGAAGTAAATAAATGACGTAATGGATGACGACGGTTAGAACACGAGGAAGATGTGAAAACACAGCGAGGGTTAAGAAGTGTCGCGAGGATGAATGCCTACACACTTGCGACACTTCGCGAGTCATTCCAGAAAATAAAGGACTTATTGTCATCCATTGTATACAACCCTATATAAAGGGCTGAGTAAGTCTCATTTGTAGGAGAGTTCTTTTTGAATTGGGAAGCAAGTCATTAGGAGAGAGAAACTTTGAGTGATTGTAATTTAAGTTACATTCTATTTCCCCCTTTGTAAACATTTCAAGATTAATCAATAAAGATTCATCGCTATTAATTTTTCAAATGAATTAGTTATAGAAATTCCAGTGAGGGTGTAGTGTGGGATTTCCTGCAACTACATCCATTAATGAGTATTTGGAGCTCTCTAGATCTAGTTTTTGGGGAAGAAGATGATAAAGAAATTAAAATCTCTCTCTACAAAAATGTGTCTCTCTCCAAAGTATGTCCTCTCTTTTCTTTTTCGTGCCTTTCTCTTTACTAGTATGGACACATGTGCGATGCACATGCTTGAATTTTACTCATCCAACAATACTAAATTTGAAAGTCATGAGATTTTTTTCC
The DNA here is from genome assembly GCA_023531295.1 of Papaver armeniacum. NCBI lineage: Eukaryota > Viridiplantae > Streptophyta > Magnoliopsida > Ranunculales > Papaveraceae > Papaver > Papaver armeniacum. The sequence continues at coordinate 45,631 of JAJJWW010006046.1, read as the reverse complement.
TAGAACAAAAATTTACTATTCTTATTTGTACTAGTTACACTACAAAAACAGGTCTTATTTGTGAGGGTTTTTTAAAGAGGGGCGTCACAAATAAGGGTTATTTGTGAGGGTTTATGTCCAACCGCCACAAATACCTAAGTTAGTCAAAGTCAAAGTCCAATTTGGTCGATTTCTAGGGTCCGACAAACCAAATTTTTCAGCCTTTTATATTTTTTTCTCTTCTTATCTTCTTAAAAAAGCAGATCTGGTTTCCTCTTCTCCTACCTTCTGTTCTTATTCACTGAGAGGTTTCCTTCTCTTACCTTCTCTCCATCTCGTCCATCTCTTCTGTAACCATCACTACTCTTGAGCTTACTCTCATATATTAATGATTTTTTTTCTTTTGCTTAATAAAACTTTTGATGATTTATTTCTTTGTTTTCGCGGGATCTTAAGGAGTCAATCAAAGTTGATTTTCCCCTCTTTTTTTTGTATCGGTTTTAATTTTCGTTTCTTTGTTTAAGAGATGGTGGAGGTGTTGTTCTTTGTTTGAGTTAAGAGGAAGAAGAATCGGGAAGCCAAAGTGAGTTAGGGTTTTATGAAGTTGGTTTGTTCTCTGAGTGGTAGAACGAGGATGATATCGAGTTGTAACCACTGAAAATTAAGAGGGTTGTTGATGAATTGATGAGATGAAGCAGTTATGGTGAAGAATCACAAAATCAGGTAAATTAGGGTTCCTCAATTTGAATTTATTTCTTGTATATTGGATTATAATTGATGAAATCTTAGATGGGTATTGCTTGAATTGAAGTTGTGTTGATTAGGAAGAGTTTAATTTTATTTTCTTTGAGAATTAGGGTTTTCCCTGTTCTTCCCCAAATCGATAAATTAAGGTTGGTTGAAAAGGAAAAATGGTTACGTGGTGAAGGAATTTGAAAATCGGGAATGGGGTTATTAGATTTAATTTACGTAGTTTAGGGTTTTGGTTGGATAGTGACATAGAAGATGGTTCTAATGGAAGAGAAGCGTGAGAAGATGTTAGAAATATTTTATGATTCACAGGACTTCTATCTTGTCAGTAATCGATTACAATAGTCTAAATTGAGCTCGACCTAGTCTATATTGGATAATCATATACGTTTTTCGTAGCGTCTATGAACTGTTTGTATAAATGGCTGTGTTGGTATGGGAATTATTAGGTTATGTGTATATTCTGTTGAGTTTCTTTGTTTTTATGGTTGTCTTGCAGCAGAGACACTTATGATGTGTATGTTGCGCTGAATGTGTGTGTCTTGTTCTGTGTCTGTACTGATTTTCAGCTTAAAGAACTGGAGAAGTTGGGTCCTAAGAAGGGAGTTATCAGCCAATCTGTTAAAGATGTTATACAAAGTTTAGTTGATGATGACCTTGTGTTGAAGGATAAAATAGGAAGCTCTGTGAGTACCTGATATTTTCGATATATGATTGTTACTTACTTTAACTTTTGCTACTGTGTATTTGCTCTTAAAGTTATTCTTGATGATGTTCTGTACTTATTTTTCCGGGATTTATGTGTTTCCAGATTTACTTTTGGAGTCTTCCAGTTGTCTTTGAAATCGGGTGAAAAATGATATTATCGTGTTAGCTTAGTAATAGAATCGATATTAATTTTAGTTAATTCTGTCTTCATTGAACTGAAGCTGGTGGTGCTGTGTGTTGTTTTAGGAATGAATCTAGATGTATGCCTAGGATTTTACAGGTTATGAAATGAATTATTACTGGTGCTTGTTGTGTGTTGAGAACGGAAGAGCAAGTGTTTGTGCTTTGGATGCACACAGGTGGTATGACTGAGATGGAGAGTGGGAGCCAAAGTGATGAATGGCTTGCGATTGTGTTGTCGTGGCAAACAACAAGATGAGGTGCAGTTGGGTTGCAAAGATTGAGTAAGGATCGCATTCAAGAGCTAAGTGGGTTTATGTGGTTAATTAGCCAGCATTGCAAGTCTGGAGTGCAAGACAAGTGTTGAACTGAATGTTAGGGTTGGCATACTAATGCAAGTTTGTGTGACTGCAGAATGAACTTGAGTGGAAGCTTGTATGTTGTTAAAGCTGCAGCTGAGCTGAAGCTAGAATTGAATTGCAGCAGTTGGTGTTTAACTGATGCTGGTGGTGACTTGGTAAGAAGGCATGATGGAGTTACGAGTGCGATTGTGCAAAAGTTGGTTTGAGCAGAAGAATGTAATGGTGCTTGGACAAGAACCACTAGATGCACAGATGATCCATCTTTTGTTATTTTTTTTAGGATATGTAAGTTTCTATGGTGCAACAATATACAATTTTGTTATGAATAGTATAAGTTTTTGGTTCAGTGTGATTGATGCAAGTTTTGAAAATCTTTTTAATTTTTATGTGAATGGCTTAAGGTTTCTGAGAATTCTGTAATTCTGAGAATCTAAAATCCGTCACCGGAGAATAGTAACCGTTGACTGACGTCTCGACGGCGGCAAGAAAACATTTGTGACGGTTGACCAAACGTCACAAATGAGTTCAAACCGTCACAAAAAACATTTGTGACCCCAGTAGTAACGACGGATTTTCGACCGTCACAAATGGGTTTTGTGACGGTCTTTTTACTATTTGTGACGGTTTTCTGTTATTTGTGACGGTTTAAAAACCGTCACTAAAGGCCCTCTGTTTTGTAGTGTTACGTAGATAATTGAAAGAGCTTTTCAAATATATAAATTTTACAAAAATCCGGTGTATATTTTGAAAGATATTAAGTTTTTAAAAAATTTGATCTATTTTTTAAACAATGGTATTTATATAAATATGTAAAAAATGAGGACAACTAAGTAATTTAGGGGGTCTCATACCAAAAAGAGCTATTTTCTTTAATTATATTAGTATAAGATAAGATATAGGATTCTACACAATGGATGACAGCTAAGAGATCCACTATTTTCGGAATCATTGTGCGTTACATTCTCTCATGTACACTCACTCATTCTCGCACAGTTTATACTTCGCATAGATCATCACACTATACTCGTGACTTTGCTGACATCATCCAATACGTCATCTCGATTTTACTATGTGCGATAGTCCTCGCTTACGTTAGATAATCTTCACTTCGCATATTTATTGATATGTGCGATATTCCACTCCTACATTTTGCCTCTTTTTTCTTGAATATCGCTTGAAGTGCGATCTTTAAGGAAAAATCCACCTTGTTGTAGTTGTTGGTGCGAGATGCGTGATGTTGGAGTAGTCTTTGATCTTTGTTGTTGGAGGAACGAGCGAAAGAATACTGGACTTGAAAAGTACGTACTTGCCTCTATTCTTTTGTGAAATTCCGAAGCTTTGAGAATTATATATGAAATATCATTTCTTGAAGTATCACGAAGTATGAAGTATCCTCGAAGAAGTATAAGAAGTACTAATCCTCGAAATATAAGAAGTATTGCGAATCAATCATGCGAAACTATTGCTCCATGTTCTTTGCCTCATGCTATGCTTGAAATGTATGAACGTCGCGCAGCAAAAAGAAGTGTGAGAAATGCGACTTGAACCCTTGACCTTCCTCTTGAATTTTCTTGCACATTACCAACTGTGCTAACCTTCTCATGCGAAATAATCACCAACTTTCTTTTATGCGAAACATCTGCTCCTTGCGATGTACTACACTGAACCATTTGTGCAAATTCTCAGCTGTGTGAAATTTCTGTGCGAAGCTGACCTTCCTCTCTTGTTTGAGAGAGAATGGAATCCTTTGTAAAAAGAAGAAAAGTATGTTCGGGTGCGAATTCGAACATGCGACCTCAAACACGTTTCACCCTTCTTTGTACCAAGCTGTTCGGGTAGCTTAATGCGAAATAAAGGTACAACATTTTTCTCTTGTTATTTTATTCTCCCTTGGAATTAGAAGAAAATGCAAAATATGTATCTGTGCGAATTAGAACCTGTGACCTATCTGTTTGCTCTCTCAACCTTGAACCATCTGTGCTAGTATTCGCTTATGACAAAAACCACAACGTCTGCCTCTTATTTTGATCTTCGCCTTTCCTTTGTTTTCTTCACAAATTTGCATCTACATGATGATGTTGAATTGTTGGTGAGGATTCACCGAGAAGATAAAGAACAAAAATGTTTTCTTGGTAATCCATAGTTGCCTCTGTTCTTTATCTATGAGGGGAGAATGCCATGAAATGTGTATGCAATTCTTATGCCATGAATGTGTATGCGATGCTTATATTATAAGAATGCTTATCTATTGTTGATGAAATGTATAGATAATGTTGGTGTTACTTAGCTTATTTTGCCGCTCCAAATTGCTTCCATTCTTCATTTGGAATAAACGTTCATCTTTGCGCACTTATTATTTCTTGTCTTCCTTATGTCTTTCGCTTTGTCTCAATTACATTTATCATGTGACCTATCCATTCTTTATCAATTCCTCTTATTATATGTCTTGTATGAAACAAATGCGCGAATTTACTTTTTCTACTTCTTTTCTGAATATCCTGCAAAACAAATATTTAGTTAAACAAGCATATTTTTCTTTTCTCTGGAGGTCTTATTGCGCCTTCCTAAGTAAAGGTCTTATTTTGCCTGTCTGTAATTCTCCGTGCGACGAAATCGTAGGATGTCTTTATACCGAAGTATATAGACCCATTGATCTCGTCTTATCTTTTTCTTAGTATTATTGCCTCTGCAGGATTTTCTTGTGCGTAAATATGACAAGCCTTAATACTCCCGTGAGTAAAAAGCATCATGAAATTTACGTCTTTTGACACAATTCAGCTCCCTAATGGAGGGTGCCGTCCTTATCTTCCCCCTGGTTGCCCTTTCAAGGAAGCTTACCTCTACCGGGTTAAAGTTGGCTCCTACCATCCAGTAATGCAACAACTAGTTGATTTCGCAGTCTCTTATTCAGCACCGATAAGGTTTATGGTTACGAGACTGCACCTAAAATGGGTATCTTCGGACCGAGTGCATCATAGTCAGGACTTGTCAAGAATGGTAAGGTAGGCTCCAACGTCCCCCACACTCTTGACTCAACCGTGTACCTCGGCGCCCTGATCGAGTTTCTGCACTCCTTAGGAGAGACTTTCTCACCTTGGTCTTCCAATGTAAGGTTATGAACTTAGACTGAAAATTTAAGGCACCTCTCCTGGATGGGTTTTTTATTTTTTCTCACCCCAAATCTCCATGACTCAAGTTCCGGGGTCGGTGTAGCCTTCCCTTGAGTCATGCTTACCAGTTTTATCCAAACTATGACGTGTTTTAGGTCTTACGTTTTGCCTCTTGCATGTATGCGAACTAGGTTGCACGCCATATTCGGATGCCTTGTGCTGGAGGTAGGACTCGAACTCTGGATTTGTCGCTTGCATACTTCTTATTTAACCAACTGTGCGTCTTCTTCTATACGAGATAAACGCACACTTATTGAAACTTGACCTCCTCTATGCGAAATTATCGCACACTTTTGAAACTTGATTGTATCTTCATCTTTGGTAAGGAACCTAAAAATATGCGTGAGGTGAGATTCGAACATGCGAAGTCAAACTCGTTGTCTTCGCCTCTAACCAACTCTGCATAATATTTTGTACGAAATAAACGCATAATGCTGGAACTTTGCATCATCATTGCCTTTGGGGGTTTGAGAAAGTATGTATAAAAAATTGAGAGTGGAGAGAGAGATTCGATCACGCGACATTTAGTTTGTACTCCTGAGTCCGTGACTATCTCTGTTCCAAACTCTGTTTGTGTTGATGCAGTGAGATTCACACAACTTATTCTTTTGTAACCGCTCTTTGTATAATTTTTCTCTCTTCGTATTTTCTTCCTCTCATGTTTGTTAGCATACCCTAAAATGTAACAAAGTATATTTCCGCTTTTCCTTCACACCTCCCATGCTAACTTCTTTACCGGTATGTCTTTGTTTGTCCGTGTCATGTGCGCCTTTGAAGCTTATCTTCCTTGTGTGTTCTTTATGTACTCCAATTTTGCTATTTTTCTCCATTTCTTCTGTGTACTCCTTTGTATATTAGTGAAACTGAGACATCCTTCTACGTAGGTGCTGCCATGATCATGTTCATTTTATTGCGAGTTAAAAACATATTTTCATCGTTTTACGATGATGATAGTGAGTTGCACGAATCCTCCTAACTTCCGATGATGTAATCTCAAGGTTGATTTCTTTCATGCTCTTCTTCTTTGCCTTTGAGCTTTGTAATGATTTTCCTTCGTTTCGACTTCACGCATGAGAAGTTTCTTCGACTGCTAATTGACGATAATTTCTTTGCGGCTTTGTAGTTTGCTCTTCCTCCCTTAGTGTACCTTTGTTTGTTCTTTGCCTTTGAAATTATTTCCTTGACGAAAGTAATCATAAGAGCTGATCTTCCTTGAAACTTCGATGAAGTAACGATGATACTTGTATGGATACTTCTTTTTCTTAGCATAGGAACCAAATTCTTCTTCGCATATTCGTTCTTCTTCGCCTAACGGACTAAACATATTCTTGGCGGGTTTAGGTTCAATGGCTGTTTACGATTTAGTCATCCTCAAATATCGCTCTTACACACTTCTTTAGTTTTGAATGTTTTCTTTCGCACACCATCTCTTCTTCTTATTTCCTTCTCGTTGAACTCGATTGATAAAGTGCAAAACAACAAAATCAACACAATCATGAGATAAAACAAATCTTCCTTTCTAATTGACGTTGTGCTGTTGTTGTATATATCCTTTGTTTTTGACACTTTTGTCTCTTGCTAAATCCTCTTTTTGACACCTTTAGCTACATCTTTCCTCCTTGGCGTGGTTATGCTGGTCTCCTTCGCAGCTAAACAATTATTGGTATTCTCTATACTTCCTCTTCTATGCGTTTAATTCGCATAACCTGTCCACCCTTCTTGTTCTTCTCTGCGTCTTCCATGGGTTTGTTGAGAATTCTTCATGCTGTTGGTCGACAATGATCTCTTCACGCTATAACAATACGGATCCCTTCATCTGCAAAACTTTTGGCATGCTAACTTCTTCGCCTGTCAAGTTAGCACGTAAATAACAATCAAAGAAGATTAAGATAGATGTTATTATGCAAAAATTAAATATATCATTGTAACTTCGTCTAATGGTGTTCATAGGAAAACCCCCAAATCGATTCCTCTTGTATCTCATCTTTTCCTTTCTCCTTAGTCTTCAAGTTTCAGTTAGATTTGTTATCTGAAGATCACGATAAACTCTTGGAATTTCGTTCATCCTTAAAGCTCCTGGATCCAAAGATAATCCCTCACTATCCAGACTAGCTATTTTCTAGATTTTATTAGACCAACAAGTAGAAGGTAGTGTTTCTAGCGCCAAAATGAAATTGCAGGAAATCCCACAACTAACACCCTTCATATTTTCCATTGATCTTAACATATTTATCATAAAAAAGCATTAAAGTGCTAAAATTGTAAAGATGGACACAAGGATTTTTACATGGTTCGATCATTGTGATCTACATCCATGGTTCTTCACTAGTGATTGTTGTAATTACATGAATGTTACATTTATAATCTCCATTAATGAGTATTTGGAGCTCTCTAGATCTAGTTTATGGGAAGAAGATGATAAAGAAATTAAAATCTCTCTCTACAAAAATATGTGTTAGATAATCTTCACTTCGCATATTTATTGATATGTGCGATATTCCACTCCTACAATAAGAATAATTAACCCTATTTTGAAATTGCTTGAAACATAGAAGATGAACAACAAAAATCGAAGAGGAAAGGTAAGTGTTTCTGTTTATGGAGAGGGCGCAATTTTGTAATTCCTGATTTGGTTGAATCCAACGGCTATCAACTGGAGATGGGGATAATCCAACGGAGTCTACTTTAAAACGTATGGACCAAAAGTAGGTTCAACAACCAAAACAACGGCAACGAAAAATACGTGCCGTACACCAAATTTGGTTAGCGTTTTTGATTTGGCTTCCGCTCGTTAAAGGGGAGATAAAATAAGTGTGCGACATAACTGTACTATGTCGAGCTTTATGATAGGAAAGCTGACACGTTTTACACCTTTACCAAACAACCCAAATACGAAGTTAATTACTCAAAAAAAAAAAAAAAAAAAAAAATAAAAACACAAATAAAACAAATTTAGCCACTCTTATGTCTGGCGGCCACGGTAGTCCAAGACTCCAAATCTAGTTGCATCATTAGGTGTATAAACTAAACGGACGATGCTGTTGTTTTTAAAAGGCCATGGTGCCTGAGAAGTGCCTCGGGAGATGGCTCACGCCCCCGGAACCGAACAAAAACCTGTGAAAAACGAATGATGAGAATTACTGATTTGCAAAATTGATGCATAAGGAGAATCACTTTTTTTTTTTTTTTGAGAATGAACGTGAAATGCACAAGGAGCTAGCATCACATGATTTGCAAAATTGATGCATTATACTAAGGATGATAAAGAGTACCACATACAAAAAAGAAAAAAGGAAAAACTGCCTTAGACACATATATTAGTATTTTATACCCAAAACACGAACTAACCTCAAGTGGCGGGATTCCACCTCCTAGAGCAAGAACCGTGTCACGGAACTTGTGACCAATCTCTTTGACAGCCTGTTGCAAGATTTTTATCAAAAAAACTTCTACTTCTTAGTTAATGAATTTCCTCCTTTTATGAAAAAAAAAAAAAAACACAAAGAAAACAAAAAGAAGTAACATTAACGTTCATTCCCACAGGCGATTTTAAAGCATACCACTGATAAAAACTCTACCGCAATTACCTTTTCATTGTCCAACCCAGCATCCTCAAATGCTGAGAAAGCATCAGCCGATAACACCTCAGCCCACTGTCAGTTTTGATCAATACAAGTAAGTTTAAGAAATGTAATGGAAGGGGTAAAAACTCATCTTACATTTTTATATCATATCCCCAATCGACTAATGCTTAATGCAGCCAGAAAACTACCCTCCGCATCAACCATATGGATCACCATTAAACCATACAATGTTAAATTATCATTTTTTTTGGCAGAAACTCGTATGGGAAACTTATTGAAGGAAAAGAAAAAATAAATATAAAGGAGGGGGACATCGTGTCAAAACCTCCGTGGAACATAATAAAAGAACAATTCTTTTTAATAATAGAAGAAGAAAAATGCTATGCTTAAAAAAAAATGCTTGACAAAAAACTCCATGGGGCATGAGAGTTCCTCTACATATATCTTGATATTCTCTTGGGTTTACGCGTTTTATTTTGTTTAATTTCTGGGTTTTAAATGCAATCATTGTTTTATTTTGGCACCTAGTGCACCCATCCTCATGGAAGCTATCTTCATAATTACTTCCCGGCATATATGTCTAACGGGTTGGCAACGGGTGCCACAATTGTAATGACAAAGAAAAATATATATTTCAGCTCATCAGAGCCAAAGGTAACCCTAATCCAGATAACACATTGATTTCTCAGATAACCTTGATCTTAGATTGTGAAAGAATGACAAGAATGAGTTGAGCAGAACAAAAACAAAGTTACCAGGTAACTGTAGTATCCTGCTGCATATCCATCGTCTCCACCTGACTTGTCCAAAAATAATAAATAGAAGTTGGTATCAGGGTTTATACAATGCAGTTAAGGCAATGAACTCGAATGAGTTAACTTCTGAACCTGCAAAAATATGATCGAAAGCACAAAGGAACCTGTCCTCTGGCAGTGGTGTTATAACTTGAGTTTTTTCGCTCACTCTGCGATAAACATCAAAGATGGATTCTGAACCACCAGGAATGTACTTCGCATGCAGCTCCAAATCAGCACTTGCATATAGTATCTGCAAACAACACAAATCACGTAAAAAGAATTACACCTTTCTCTATACTTGATATATAGTCTATGCAAGATAATAATACGAGCATTCTTTCCTTAAATGATAGTCACCAGCTTTCCGGGTTTATAGGAGCTAATGATAAAGAAAACTTCTTGAAAAGAAATTGAAAGAAACTTCCAAGGCCGTGGAAAATAAGAAATGGAAGCAGTCAAGGTAAAGGGTCTATATAACATAGTTTCAAAAATTCAAAACTCTAAATTGTGTAAACAACTAAACCAACAGTATAACAAAGACCTCATCTGCGCCAGAGAAGATCTAGGCTACTAGAAAAGTATGCCTCAAATTATTCAGCACCAACTAACCTGGCGAAGGTTTAGTGACCCTGCACGGAATGTCCTTGCTGCAAGGAGTTTCAAATAAACTTCATCTGGGAGCGCCTCCCCAGTCTCATAGTGTTTCGCAATGCTCAACAGGGTATTCCTGTAGCACCAGGTAAAGATAATCGTAAAGAACGATATGGCAGATCACAAGCATACCTACTTGAATGAAATAGAAGAAAAAAACTGCAATAGATCGTGAAAACGTAACTGTCATCCCTAATCAGTAAAGGTAGTACGCATGAATTTTTGATCTTAGTGTATCATGGTTTAAACTTTATCGCCCTACTTTAGAAATGAAGTATTACACGTTGTAACTAAAACCATAACTTCATAAATAATATCACAGTGGTTAGTGAGAATGACTTCAAGGATTTACTATCACCTCTGGTAACACCAATTCTCCATGAACTGAGACGGCAATTCAACAGCATCCCATTCTATACCCCGCATACCAGAAACCAGACTCTCGTCTTCTTTGGTGAGCATATGTTGGAGTGCATGGCCAAACTCATGAAAAACAGTCTGAACCTGCATTGATTGCAACCAAATAAGACGCATTCATATTACAATATATAGCCCTGTATTCTTTGCTTGTTTTTTTTTGAAGTGGAGCCCTGTATTCCTTATATAAGGCTATATGCAAGAACAGCTGCAGCTAAATAAAAAAAAATTGGCTGAATGGAGTTTATTTACCTCACGGAATGTCATGAGGCTTGGTTTATCCCCTATTGGTGGTGATTGATTACACACCACATACGCAACAGGCAATCTAGCGGAGGCACCATCAGGTGCAAGAGCACGACTTCGTGCAACAGCATCACCCACCCATGCCCCTCCCTGTTTTTCAGATGGACGAATATACGGATCGAAATAAAAGTACGCAACAGAATTACCTAAGGAATCTTTGACCCGGTAAAATCTAACATCATTGTTCCAGACCTGGAAAAAGTAGACCATATAACAGTTAAAGTGGACAAATAAAGCAAACAAAGAGGAAAGCAAATGAAACGTGGGAACAAGATATTACTGGAGCTAGGCCATCGGCTGCCTCAATATCAATTTCAAACAGTCTCTTTACCAGACCAAAGAGACCATCCATAACCTTGGGCAATGAAAAGTATGGGCGCAACTCTTCCTGTGTAAAGTAAAACAACAGATAATGTAAACACACCATATAAGAAATATAAGATTTGTTGCCATGAATGCAATACACTGTGACTGTGATATCGATGTAAATTGTCACAGAAGTCTGAATTGGATTAGAAGTACAAAACCACCATAATCACTATTACAAGGGAGATATCAGTTTTATAATAAAAATCAAATGCAGATTTGCGGTGTTTCATTTGTGCTTATTTGTTGCTATAAGCTCAAAACGGAAAGAGTGATTCCAAATTCTATGATCAGTAAGTACCACTTTAAGTTATTCTTTACAAATCCTTGTCAAATAGTATGAAAGCCAAAAAGAGTACTGAGCTTCTAAATAAAATGGCTGGCATAACCCATTATAGGCTTACCTCATTTATGTCATACTTCCACTCGCGTAGTCTCTCAGCCCAAAAGTTAATATCCCAGTCACGCAAATCATTGGCTTCTACAGCACCCTGCTCTCGTGAGAATTTTTGAAGGTCTTCCAAATCTACAAGGAAAGAATATGTACACTTGGTTTAAAAACCTTTGCCCACTAATTAACGAACACTTGCAGTCCCATCCTTTTTACATAGTTTCAAACAAAAAAATAAAAAATATAGAATCTTAAACTAAGAAGAACAGGATACAGATGTCATGATACGTGTAGATAACTACAATCATTAATGGGATACAGCTCAAAACCATATAAAAACCGGATTTTCAAGAATTAACAAGTAAAATAAGTATAAGTGATGCTACCTTGTAGTGCTGCATTCCATGAAGCAGTCCGGATTTTTTCTAGGAATTTCTCTGCTTTGTCAACAGTTGCCATTTTTATTGCCATGCTAACCTGAAGATAAAATGTGTTGGTTTAACATTCTGATAATGAAGTATCCTCAATAACAGATGAAAAATCTTACCTCCGCATAGTTGTTGTAACCAAGAAGTTTAGCCTTCTCCAACCTAAGCTTCAGAATTTCGTCAATAATTGGGGAGTTGTCCGTCTCTCCAACAGAGGCACGAGTTATACGAGCACGATAGACTTCCTCACGCAAAGAACGATTCCGCGAGTGGTGCATAACAGATTGAAAACTTGGACGATCTAATGTTATCAGCCATGGACCATCTTCGGCAGTAGCTTTTTCATGCCCCTAATGAGAGAGAAATCCAGAAACTCAAAATAAGCTATAACAACTAAAAGACAAGTCCATAAGAAAGTTAGCACTAAAACATTAGATACCTTGGTGGCTGCCATTTGTGCAGCTAGCGCAAGTGCTGAAGCAGGCAATCCATCAATATCTTTTTTATCCGTAATTAACTTTTCAAAAGATTTAGTGGCATCCATAAGGTTCTCCATAAACTTTTTGCTGAACTTCTCTAACTTCTGAAAAACCATTACAGTATTAACAACAGAAAATCACCGGCATGCAGTAAAACAAGTTTTCAACACTATAGCAACTCTCTTTGTTTTTACAAATTTAATATCTCACTCCTGGCCCCATGTACTACAGGCGCATTCTTAGAATCTTAGTTGAATCAACAGGGGATATCAAAACCTTTTTGAGTTGAGATTAGAAGTTACAAGCAAGACATGAAAAGAAGGAAATAGAATACACCAATCACATGCATTAAAACAGACCTGTTGCACTTTATTGAACTGTTCCCTTTTATCATCTTCGAGCGACACACCATTGAGAACAGCCTGTTTTAGTTGGGCTGCGCAACAAATGGAGAAGCTAAAAGTTAAGAGGACAAATTATGCATGAAAATTAGCTGCTTGTGCAGCAGTATATCATGGAGTATTTATAGTGTTGATGGAGCTGTGGAACTCATAGGTATCCAGCGACAATCATCTCTATATTTTAAATTTTCCAAAATCTAGCGTCGCCTATCTGTAAAAGGTGTATCCATTCGAACAATACTCTCCCTCTTAGACTTATTGGTTGCAAAATTATAGAACGTCTGATGGTATAGTAGATGCACATATACCAACTATTTAACAGCCAAATTGAAAGATGTGAGTTTCGTACGGTGTTCATCATGAAGAAGTAGCTAAGGCTTCTGATGTCATCGATATATAGAGGTATAAACATATTCACATTGATTACCTTGGACGATACGCTTACGAGAATCGCTAAAAGTATGCCAATCTGAGGACTCTTGCATGGCCTTGAATGCATTGTAAATGGGTTTGCTTTGTCCCAGTCTAAGCAGAAAGTTAACTTTCTCTGGCTGCAAAACATAAGAGCATAAATCAGATACTGTGTTGTTTTTTTTTTTTTTTTTTTTGTTGTAGTAGTAATAATTCATGTTGCATAAAGTTAAACAATCTTAATTAACAAAATATTTATATGTAGCACCTGAACTTCTTCGATAGCGGAACGAAGATCAGCAGAATCTTTAACATTCTCAAGATGGTGGATGATCCCCCAAACTAGTTGTAGCCGATCCAAAATCTTCTCCAATGAATCAACTAACTTAGGCCACGTTGGTTCTACTGATTTCTCTAATATAACCAAATCGTTCTCCTACAATTTCCGCCGATTATAATTAATATAAGAAAAAATTGTAAAATAAAGAAAAGAATACAAGAGGTTGTTACTTACTAGTTGTTTCAATAAAGCTTTAATTCCAGGCCGAACATGTTTGGCTTCAATAACATCAAAAGGAGGAAAAACAAAATCTTGCAGTAATGGATTATTTTTAAGTTCCAAACTTTCTTCTCTCGAAATCATTGCTGGAGGATTTTCAAAAGCCATGAAATATATATTAAAGAAGAACAGATGTACAAAGTAATATATGGCTGGAGTCAAGAAGAAGAAGAAACGAGAATTTGAGCATTAGATATTCAAGAGAAACAACGCATATATATACTAGAGATCAAAGAAAATTGCAAGAGTTCTTGTCATGGTAGAAAAGGTAAGGAAAGGAAAAGGGTACAGTAGTGAGTAAAATCCTAAAGTAGTTGTGGTACAAGTAGATAGTAGGAATTGTTTGGTATTTGTAAAAACATATATTTGACAGAAAACGGTCCCTTTTAGAACTGGGCAATATTAAACGATAACTATGAAGCAGAACCACAATAAGGATGTCGTTTGGGATTACTTTGTTGAAAGATGTCGTTTTGGTTGGACTTACAATTCAAATGTGACCACAAATGTGAAGTCTTGGAAGTTTCATTGGGGTGACGAAAGACTTAGTAGGATTTGGAATAACATTCCAGTTGCAATATGGTGGTGCATATGGAGAGAGCGAAATGCAAGAGTCTTTGAAAACAAAAAGGAAAATTTGGTAAGCCTCATTAGAAATGCTAAACTACAACCGTTCTTTTGGGCCGAGTCGCACACAAGGATGTTAGGATTAACGGCGAATATGGTAATTGCATTATGGGACTCTTTATTCCGGCCTTTGTAAGCTTGTTTTTTGTTGTTTTGGGTTTATCGAAGTGTCCTTCGTTTTTTTGTTCCCGCTTGTATTCATTGGGTCGAGGTACCCCTCTTAAGTACCCCTTTTTTCAATGAATTTTCTCTTTGACCGATCAAAAAAAAGAACCACAGTAAGTTTCAACAAATTTAAATAAACGATTTTTTTGGCACCATGGTTTTTTTTTTTTTTTTTTTTTTGAGGGATCATGATTTTATTAGGCCAACTTCCCTATAAAGGGGTGTCCTAAAGATAGAAAAATACACTCTCTTTTTTTTTTAAAAAATTTTGATACAGAAAAAAAAAAAATACACATTTACCTTTTACTCTAATTTAAATTAAAACTAACCTTAATAACTATATAAATCTAATCATATATATATATGTGTGTGTGTCTAATCTAAATGAATCATTAATCAAAAAACAAAAACACCGGAAATTTTAGATTTTGAAAAGAAAAAAACTCTTCTCTTATTCTTCTCTCTTTCCTTGAAGTTCCTTGTTCAATTGAAAAAGCCATCACTTTTGATTCGTTTTTGATCGAGAAAATTGAGCAGAAATCATCAAAATATGGTTTAAATGGAAGTTATAGTGGCATGTTCAGTTAGGAATTGTTTAAAAAAAACCTAGTTCCCTAAGCGAACATTCTGAGACTAAGAACAAGAAGAACACTTCGGTTATCACGAATTTATTTTTTCGTAACCGAACTCCGACTTCAGTTGGTTCGCAAAAAAATAATTTTAACCGAACTCCTCTTTGAAAACCAATATGTTGTGTTCGGTTGGTTGGTTAGGTTAATAGGAAAATTTCGTCCTTTAACCGAACACTTGTATTAGAACAACAAATGTTGAGTTCGGCTGGTTCGCAAAAAAATAATTGCTAACCGAACCCTTCTCTGAAAATCAATCTGTTGAGTTCTGTTGGTTCGCAAAAACAAAAATGCTAACCGAACTCTACTTTGCAAACACATGTGTTGAGTTCGGTTTATTTGAGAATTTTTTTTCTCCTAACCGAACTTCACTCTGATATTAAGTTCGTTTTAGTCGAAAATTAATGTTGGAAACCGAACAATACTATGTATACTCTAGAATAAAAGTTGGTTACCTGTCCCGGAACTTGTTAGCCGAACTCATCAAAACCTCCATTAAAAGCGAGTTCGGCTACCCGCGTCTTAGGAAAAAGTAACTGAAACTACACTTCCAAATAAGTTCGGCTACCTGTTCTTCAGATTTTGTAGCCGAACTTGTTTGACTTAACCCAATCCAAGATATAGAATTTCTTATTTTCAGAAAATTTTGGCCAATTCAAGCAACAAAAAACTAAATTTGAAGTATGCTTGGGTGGTTCGAAGGTCCAAATTCAAGAAATAAGAAAAATAATTGAGTTTTTCCAACTCTTATAATCTCTTTCTTCTTCCCTTTCAATAACTTAATTTTGAGAAAAATAATACTCCCTTCGTTTCTGGAATAGAGATACTTTCACTTTTTTAATTTGGCCGCCTAAAATGAAAAATTGAAAGTATCTCTTTTCCAAAAACAGTGGGAGTATTGAATTTATCTTTCACTAATCACTAATTAACCGAATTTAATTACACTAACTAATCATTACACAAACTTAAGTAGGAAGGGTAATTTTGGTATTAACATAAATATTTGGATTAGGGGTGTCTTCACTTTATTTCTAAATGTTTTGCTAAAAATAAAACCATGGTCCCCAAAAAGCTTTCTAAATGTTTTGCTAAAAATGAAACCATAGTCCCCAAAAAGCTATGGTCCCAAAAAAAAATCGTTCATTTAAATAACAAAAGAAAACAGAGAGTACAAATTACAATCCAAAATAGATTCCTAAAACTGATACCGGTACCAGTACCACATGAACACTATAAGCAGATTTAGGTCTAGAACCACATAATAGGGAAAAATGGCCGTGGACGTTGACTAGGGTCAAGGAAACCTAAATTCTTCATATCATCACTATCTTTGATTCTTGATTTAAAGAATCATCCTTCCAATCTTCGAGTTTTATCCTAAATCCGATTTCTTTGTAATGAATTGGGAAACTCAAGAGGAGATATTCTAACAAGACTAGTTAGTGACTGAATTACTGAGTTTTTATTTCCTCTCTTCACCTCTGAAAACACCAATGGAAAATCAGGCACCTCTCTCCACCACCAATCCATGCTTAGTCAACCCAACATCTCAACTGCAACAACCATTTCGTCACTCAATTAACCCTGAAAAGCAACATCTATCTGCGCAAAAAACAACATGCTTGTCTCACCCAGAAGATTCGTTCTCGTTTAAAGAAACCCAACAAAAGAAGAATAGAAACCTTTCTGAGGATACTCAACAGACCTTCTTCTCCTTTTCATCAGCATCCGTCTCGAGCAATTCTGAGGAACTTTCTAAAAAAGCAGAAGAATCCAACCAAAGCTTTTCACTTAAACAATCAAACCCACATCATATCAGGAAAGAAAGCAACAACTCAAACCATCAAAAACCCCAAAAAGATACGGAAAATAAATCAACCTTTCCAAAAAAGCAAAAATATCTTCATATTCCTATCTTTCAACTCACCGAAAGAATGCA
Organism: Papaver armeniacum; assembly: GCA_023531295.1. Classification (NCBI taxonomy): domain Eukaryota; kingdom Viridiplantae; phylum Streptophyta; class Magnoliopsida; order Ranunculales; family Papaveraceae; genus Papaver; species Papaver armeniacum. The sequence goes on along the minus strand of JAJJWW010006046.1, from coordinate 28,332 downwards.
GAGCCTAATCCAATCCCACAACGAGCATAGTGTAGCAGTCAAAGTTGTTGGAGGATATGATGATTTTTATCAGATAAAAAGAGCGTTGAGCAACAGAATATTCCCCATTCAGATTCATCATATTGAAACGAATGCAAGCCTTCAGGTAATCTAGATGTCCCTAAAATACAAAACTGACAAAGAGTTCATACTCTCGAATCAACCATGGATAGCAGGTTCACATGTAATTATTTGTGAAGATTGGAATTTTTTTGTGCAACCCCCACAACAGCTTTAAGTTTTAACCCTTTTGGCTTCAAGTTCTTAATCTGCCAAGACTCTTCACCGATGAAGAAGCAATTAGAGACATCATTGAGAGATCAGGAACTGGAACGGTGATACAAATAGATCTGGAGAGCTCACCACCAAGAGCATTTGTCATGATGGATCTAAACAATCCCTTCATGCCAGGAGTAATGCTAAGTATGAGTAAGGGAGTTTGGGTTCAGTTTGCATATGAAAATATACTAGTGCTCTGTTTTTTCTGTGGTTTCCTAGGACATGTCTTCAAAGATTGCAAAAACAGCACGGTAACGAGAAAGTTCCCAGACTTTCCTTATGCAAAACTTAATACAAAGATGAAGGCTCCAACTTCCAGAGGGACAAGAACAAACTGCATGCATGAATACCGAGTTACAAACACAACCTTGGGGGAGTCATCATCAATAAGAGATGAACTGGCAAAGGAACCCAGAGAGGGTACTCAACGGTCTGCTACGCAAACGGAAAAGAACAACACAGAGCCGATACAAGAAGTACAGAAAGAGATGACTCGGGAAATTAGGGTTATGGTAGGCCTGGAAATGTGTATATGTTTAGCCTACGAGTAATAACCGCAAGTGCACGGCGTCTATCGGAGACGTGGCAAGTACGGGTCGAACCACAGAGACTTGTGGTGCTTATGTGATCAAGGTTTGCTCTACTGAATTTCTAAGAAATGTAACACAAATTTAAGGTTGTCGAAACGACTGAGGTTGAGTTGAAGTGACTCAGATAATGGAATAAGATGTAACTTGTGACAAAAGGGATGCTAGGGTCTTCAATTCCACCACTACTTCCTATCATGTGTTCAATTCAGTTGAAGTTCTTGTTCCTGTGGTAGCTAAGGGTAATGTGTCAATCTTATCATTAGCTCTTTCACCTAAGGAGTTTCACCTGGGAATAGCTCAATTTATCAGCTAAGGGTGCTAATTCAGAGTACTAGTTGTCTAACTAAGCACAACTAGTCAAGGGTTAGCACTAATCATTAAAGTATGAGCTGAAACACTCTCACTACAATGTTAGCCTAACTACAATGAATACAGGGCATGCATTGTGAGAGCAGAGTAATGAAGTGTTAGAATTGAGCATATCTGTTACATTAAACACTCAAGAACAACTCAACATAATTGAAATCACAATCAGAGAATTAGGGTTTCACTAAAACCCTAGCAAATAGTTTAGAACATTAAAACAACAGAAATTAAATCTAATTGCTGCTCTGGCTAATCCAGGCATGCCCTCTACACACAAAGTTCATTGCTATTTATACATGCAAAGGAAAATAAACCCTAATTTTCAAAAACAGAAATTAAAGATAAAACAAATCAAAAACACTCGCACCCATACTCTGAATCGTTGTTCTCCCCTGTCAATTTGTGCTCAGAACTCCATCGGTTGATTGATTGGAGACCCTAGCTCTAGTTATCTCTGATTTAGTTTCTAGGGTTGGTAGAAACTAAGAAAGAGATATCTAGACCTAAGGAGGAGGAGTAGATGGCTGCTGGGGTTGTTGGCTGGTGTCAGGAGAGGATGGAGTTGGTGGCGAAGGTGGCTCTGGTGGTGTTATGGGTGAAGAAGGTGGAGGAGCAGAGCTCTGCTCTGTGAGCGTGACGGGAGAGGAAGAAAGAGAAAATGGAAATGAAATGAGGTTAGGTCGATTAGGGTATAGGGTATGGGGAGTTTCGCTGTGAGGCAGATACATCGAGTGATGATGAGACGGGCCGAGCGAGCGTAGGATGGAGCTGATGGAGATCTGAACGGCCGAGGGAAACTCGGAGTGATCCGGTGTTGCAAGGGAGCAGCGAACTTCGATGCGCGTGGAGGCAGCGATCGTTGGATGTGGAAGATAGAAATCTCAACGGCTTGGAGTGTACGGGCTCGGATCCGGGCCGCGGGTCGGGTCTAGCTCAAGCCCATGTCTTGTAGATGAGTTGCTACTTGTTGGGTTGCAACATTGCGCGCGCGGCTTTGGCTTTCTGCTCCATAGATGCTCGACTCCAATTCTTCGCTCTTTGGGCTCCTCAGTTTCTCCGAGCTTTATTTATTACCTAAAAACACAAAATTAATTAATACAAATATTTATTCTTGAAAACAAATGAAACAAAAAATCTGGGATAATATCTGATTTATGAGCACAAAAGATGAGTAAGATGCCAATAAAAAGGTGTATAAATATGCACTATTTGGCACTCATCAAATACCCCCAAACCTGAATTTTACTTGTCCTCAAGTGAAACAGAATTTAGGAAATCCTAACTATACCCCTGTCGCAGGTCTCTCGAATGCATTTAGCGTATGCACTAAGCCTTTAAACCCCTAGGTGTCCCTAGTGGACGAGTTGTAGTCTCGTGAGGGTTTACCAGAGGTGTACCCACAAAACCTTCTCCAACTTCAGAGTGTAAAAGAGTCTCAAGCCTCCAAGAAGCTATGAGGACATAGAGTTTCTGCATGCTAGTAACATGAAGTTAGAACTACCAAAGAACGCATTCTCATCCTTAAGTGCTGAGCGAGAAGTAACCATACCATATGAAAGAATTCGGATTCGATTGTGATCATAAGTCTCAACTTTTGCCTCACCATTAGGGTTTTATGATAATTGCACTCAAAAAGATCGCTTTTTTAGTCTCTCATGTGTGCAGGCAGGAATAAAGAGAGAAATCCTGCACACGTTGTAGGTAAGAAGGATAACCTTCCGAAATAATTTACGGAGATTCCACGAAGTGTGGACAAAAAGAATCTTTTCTTGATGATCTCTAAGAAAGGAAATCAACCATTAGCAAGGGGTGGGAGTACTCACTTACCTTTTCACCCGATCGGCAATTAATATCACTCTCTCATAGGAACCATAGAAACGTCTTCAATCTTCGGTCTTCAACTGTTGATGACGAACTTCTAAACTTCACAAAACTTGACAATTTTTAATTTTTCTACTTAATTTCCTTGTTGTTTGGATTTTTCTTGAACTCTTCATTACCATGGTGGTATAAAAAATAAAAAATAAAAATGAACTACAATATATTTTTTTTTGATTTTTTTTTGATTTTTTTTTTTTACAATAAGTGAAAATAAAAATACAAATAATGAAACAACTAACTCCATGGACAAAGGACTTTATCACTCAATTTTTCCACAACTTGTATTGTCTTGATTTTATAAATTTTATTAATTCTCATCCTATTTTCTTTTCTTTTTCTTTGTTGCACGTAAACCTTGGACTATATCAATTTTTCTCTCAATATTCGATGTTGCTCCGTTTCTTTGATGATGATGTGTTTCTATGGGTCTTGCGATTGAGAGAGAGAGTGATGCTAAATGCAAATCGATATTTAGAAGGAGTTTTCATCTTTAAACGTCACCCTCATGATTGACAAAAACTAGCACTCAAGAGATCAAAAGTAGTGCTCTAACAAAAAATGGTGCCTCACTTAATGTTGGGTAGCTCACCATTCCTACCCGAATTGAACAAAGTAATTCGGTGACACACACTCTCAACTAAGAAACCCGATTTTTCTAGAAAGTTGCAAAAATTGAAGGTTGGTGCCTCACTTAATGTAAAATGGGTAGTCTCCACTATGGGTGATCACAATTCTACTACCGAATATCTAAACAACACCTAATTAAAAAAAAACTATTAAAATTTTAATTTCTCTTTTTAACTTGAATATAAATTATTTTTATTTTAAATCCATTAATGTACTAAATAAAGATTAAATGTAAGAAAAAAATCAACTAAGAAACCCGAAAATACCTATAATTTTGCTCCAAAAGGTTAAATAAACGGTTTACCAATTTCTAGGACCTGGGTTATTTAAACGGTCTATTCGGACTTTCTATGGGTAAACATAGCTAGAAGCATGCTAGTGACTCTAAAATCTCTAAAAGTTGGAGGTTTTTACAAAAAGAGTTTTTGAATTTTTTTTTTTTTTTTTTTTTTTTTTTTTTTTTGAAAATAAAAGATTAAAAACTCTAAATGATTAAAAAGACTAAAAACTCTATATGCAAATGCAAATGCACCCCCAAACCTAAATCAAACATTGTCCTCAATGTGTCGACAGATAGAAAAAATTTAAACAATCACATACCATGAGAACTATGCTGATAAGAGAAAAGGGAAGAGATTACCGGTATGTCGGCGGGAGCAAGGTTAGAGCTTCATTAGTCAAGGCTAAAATTCAACATTCTCAGTGGAGATCATATTGGATTAGCACAATATATGCACAAGAAGACTCAACCGATTCAAGAAAAGAAAAATTTAACAAGTCCTACTGGATTATATACAATGAAAATTCACCATAAACCAACAGTCTAAAGAGTTGAGGGTCAACCCAATAGAAAATATGTACAAACATCAACAGCCTTACACAAATATAATATGAGAGTGCAAGTAAGACTGTGTATGTGAATGAGCTTCCCCCAAACCTAAACTTATGAACGGGTGTGTTTGGGAGCACAAAATCTTGCAATTTTAACGGTACATCATGCAAAAGGTCTAACTCAAAATGAGTTTTGCTAAGAACATGCAGACATACACATACCAACTGTGGTTCCCTAAAGGTGTTATACTTTGATGCAAAATAGTCCAAGAGGACTTGGGAAGCACAAAGCTCTAGGCCTAGATTAGGCATTTTCAGAAAAGTTGGTTTTGCAATTTTGTTACAAACTACACCTAGGTTGGGTGAAGGAGTTTCAATTTGTGACTCAGGAAAGAGGTTAGGTACATCCAAGTTATTTTCATGTATAAAATCATTTGCACCGTCACACACTTTCCTAAAGTCAGAAGAGGGTAAATCATGTTCACCTGCATAAAACAGTTCATCAATCTCCATGTCATAATCATCATCACTTTCATGCACAACATAACCAGGAGAGATATCATGTTGTAGCCTAGGCATGGAATCGGGCACATGCATTGAATCATCTGTGTTAAAAGACAATCCAGCTATTCCTAGGTCACAAACAGGTGGTAAAGCATGCTCATCTTCACAGGACAATTGCACAGATTCCACATCAACATCACATGCATGAATATCAGAAGAAGCATCATTCATAGGGTTCACAGAAAAGACACTTGATGTCTCTGAACCTAAAGATTCTATTACATTTTCAAAATACACATGCTCTTCATATTCATCATCATCATCATCATAGCAAGAATTCATCTCTCCATTCAAAATTGTAGTATTTTTAGTGTACTCATCTACCTCTAGATTAGGTTCATATTCAATGTTAGTTGCATGAGTAAGACTAGAAACACTATTTTTAATCCTATCATTTTGTAACTCAATCAGGTTCCTTTGAAGAATCATCTTGAGTTGTTCTATTGAAGGAGAGTCTTCACTAGTGGGTATGCATTCCTCATATGGATAATCACTGTATGGTTGTGTATGAGGTTCACTAGAGAAGGGAAATTCATACATGTTGCTATGTGGATGGTCATGCATTGCATTCATTTCAAGCCTAGCATTTTGCTCCATGAGTGTTTCCATTATTGATTGCAAACTAGGAGTTGGGGGAGTATAAAATTGTTCATCTCCCCACTGTGGTTGATGATGCATGTGTGCAGGTTGATTATGATCCCATTGATTGCCAGCATAGTCACTTCTAGACAATTCGTACATTGGATTATCATGGTTTTCCCTAGACTGTCTAAAATCATGCAAAATATAACTGTTCTCAGCAGGGTGGTCTAAGCCACCACATAAGGTGCAAGCATACATTTCATATTTCCTAGGGAAATTAGATTCTACAGATTGCTCATGTAATTGCCTTTCTAAAGCAGATAATCGAGCTTCTAATTGATCTAAAAGTGATGACTGGGTATGAGAAAAGTGTTCATTTTCAACCTGTGGTGGATGATGCATGTGCTCATAATGATTAGGGTATGTGAGGTCAGGGCCCTGAGAAGGCTCATAGTATTCCCTAAAATCACTATGGTATGCGGGGGGTTCATATTGTGAAGCATGCCCGTAAGCAAGCTCTCTAATTGATTTGTTTGTATCCCCAGTTGCAGACCAAAATCCTGACATGATTTAGCACTCAAATTGAACTCAAAGCCCAGTTGTAGTGGGTTCAGTTTGGTTTTGATGGGATTGGTTTGTTTGGGCTTTGGTTTGTTGGGAATGTACATCCCAGTGTAACTATGGGTTTCAATTATGCTCAGCCCAGCTTGATTGCAAGAGAGCAGAGGCCAGGTATGTGGAAGTTTTGTTGCACAGCCCAATTGTGGTAAACCTAGTGAAACTGGGTTCTAGCCCAGATGCAAGTCTAAATGGAACGGTTCAGCCCAGTGGTTGGGCTTCAGCTGATTTAGGTGCAGCCCAGTTTAGGTGAGCTTGTTTGGTTTAATTGGGCTGGTTTGTTTTGCAGAGCCCAGTTGTTGTGGGAAGTTTTGGTTGTGTAAAACCCAGTTGTTGCAGCTGCACAGTTTGGTCAGGCTTATACCCCAGCTGTGTGGGTTTCAGCTTATGCAGCCTTGGTTGTGTGCAGCTCAATGATTGCACAACACAAGGTATATGCTGAGTTTGGCAAGGTTAAGCAAAAGTTGTACACAGCACATCTCAGTTTATATGGGGAGAGCACACAACTTGTGCACAACACAGCTTAGCAAGTTTGCACAACACCGGTCTAAGTGCATTCACAGCTCAGCACAGCAAGTGAGAGCTTATGCACAGGCTAACAAATAAACACCCACAAGGTAGCACAAATTCAAACAGGGTTTAAGGCAAGATCAAGCATGCATTGCAGGGTCAATCAGGTTGGCTCACAGGTTGACAGGGTGGGTTAAAGCTCAGCACAGTTTATGTGCTCATACAACACACACAAGACAGCCTAGCTTGGCAGTTCTCACAGGACTAAGCACACAGAGAAGTGCTTCTATTGTTGGAGACAGCAAAGCAAACTCACTGAACAAGAGACACAACACAGAGTAGAGTAGGTTTTTGTGTAAGATGCACTGAGCAGCTTATGCTCAGGCTGTGTGCACAAATTGGCTAATGAGCACCCACAAGTCTGAGTGCAAAAACTGGCAGTGCAAGCAAAGCTTGGACACAGCACAATTGATGAACAACCTCTCACAATTAGACACAGCACAGCTTGGTTGTTCAAGTTCAAGCTTCACAGCTACAGGGGGCTGGAGCTCAGGGCAGCTGGGCTATGCTCAGGCTAAGGCTTCTCAGCTAACAGGTTTACACAGATTCAAATATAATGATGCTTAGCGCACTTTCAATGATGCACTGGGTTTTAAATATTTCAAGAGATGATTCACAAAAATTGCGAGAATTGATGCTAACACAGTTTAAAGATCAAGCACAGGGTCACAAGCAGATGGAGCACAAGGGTTACAGAGCCAACAGGCTTGTTATGAGCAATTCACAAAGCAGATGCATACAAGGTGCAGGGAGCTCAATTGTTATGAAAGGTTTTAATTGTGACAAAGCCAGCAGCTCAGCATGCACAAGGTTTTCACAGGGTAAGCTCAGATTACACTAAACCACAGGCTTCAAAATTACAACATTTACTCAAGTGTTATAGAATGGTCAAAAAGTCCAGAGGTGGAGCAATATGCCGCAAGGTCTCTAGCTTATCATACAAAGTAGGGTAGCTCCACACTTGCTGCTTCAGGGAGCTAGCAAGGTGGTAGATGGCTCACAAGGCTCACAGGGCTCACAGGGCTAGCACCAGGTCAAGCATGCATAAATAGCTCACAAGGCTCACAGGGCAGAAATGGGGTTTAGAGAACAATACCACCAGTTTAGGCTAATCCACAAGTTCTGCTGCTCCTTTGCTAGTCTTTCTTGGATTGTATAGTTCACAGCAAGCACCTGTTACTCAAAAGAGAATCAGTTCTCAATGTTGCACAAATCAAGACACACTAAGGTGCACAGATGCACAGTTACACTATCAGAACCACTAAGGTGCACAGCTAAGATGAAAGAAGTTTGACAAATGCACAACTAAGTTACAAGATTATAGAAATTAAATGAGCTACATCATGTGATGCAGATACAGAGCACAAGATAAATGAAGCTAATGAGAGTAAAAGAAAATCTAAATTATACTAAGTTATACCAACAATGCAAGACTACAATGCACTAAACACAGCTAGACAATTAACACATGAGATGTAAGCAAGTAAGAAGCACTAAAAACAAGCAATACAAGAAGCAAGGATGTAAAGTTGCACAAATAGAAAAGTCTCAGCTAAGTTAAACTATCAACAGGGGATAACAAAGATGATTTCAACACATATATACAAGACTAACTGAAAATCCGTAAAGCAAGTTAAAGATCAAAGGGCACACGCCAAGTCCCCGGCAACGGCGCCAAAAACTTGGTAGGCCTGGAAATGTGTATATGTTTAGCCTACGAGTAATAACCGCAAGTGCACGGCGTCTATCGGAGACGTGGCAAGTACGGGTCGAACCACAGAGACTTGTGGTTCTTATGTGATCAAGGTTTGCTCTACTGAATTTCTAAGAAATGTAACACAAATTTAAGGTTGTCGAAACGACTGAGGTTGAGTTGAAGTGACTCAGATAATGGAATAAGATGTAACTTGTGACAAAAGGGATGCTAGGGTCTTCAATTCCACCACTACTTCCTATCATGTGTTCAATTCAGTTGAAGTTCTTGTTCCTGTGGTAGCTAAGGGTAATGTGTCAATCTTATCATTAGCTCTTTCACCTAAGGAGTTTCACCTGGGAATAGCTCAATTTATCAGCTAAGGGTGCTAATTCAGAGTACTAGTTATCTAACTAAGCACAACTAGTCAAGGGTTAGCACTAATCATTAAAGTATGAGCTGAAACACTCTCACTACAATGTTAGCCTAACTACAATGAATACAGGGCATGCATTGTGAGAGCAGAGTAATGAAGTGTTAGAATTGAGCATATCTGATACATTAAACACTCAAGAACAACTCAACATAATTGAAATCACAATCAGAGAATTAGGGTTTCACTGAAACCCTAGCAAATAGTTTAGAACATTAAAATAACAGAAATTAAATCTAATTGCTGCTCTGGCTAATCCAGGCATGCCCTCTACACACAAAGTTCATTGCTATTTATACATGCAAAGGAAAATAAACCCTAATTTTCAAAAACAGAAATTAAAGATAAAACAAATCAAAAACACTCGCACCCATACTCTGAATCGTTGTTCTCCCCTGTCAATTCGTGCTCAGAACTCCATCGGTTGATTGATTGGAGACCCTAGCTCTAGTTATCTTTGATTTAGTTTCTAGGGTTGGTAGAAACTAAGAAAGATATATCTAGACCTAAGGAGGAGGAGTAGATGGCTGCTGGGGTTGTTGGCTGGTGTCAGGAGAGGATGGAGTTGGTGGCGAAGGTGGCTCTGGTGGTGGTATGGGTGAAGAAGGTGGAGGAGCAGAGCTCTGCTCTGTGAGCGTGACAGGAGAGGAAGAAAGAGAAGATGGAAATGAAATGAGGTTAGGTCGATTAGGGTATAGGGTATGGGGAGTTTCGCTGTGAGGCAGATACATCGAGTGATGATGAGACGGGCCGAGCGAGCGTAGGATGGAGCTGATGGAGATCTGAACGGCCGAGGGAAACTCGGAGTGATCCGGTGTTGCACGGGAGCAGCGAACTTCGATGCGCGTGGAGGCAGCGATCGTTGGATGTGGAAGATAGAAATCTCAACGGCTTGGAGTGTACGGGCTCGGATCCGGGCCGCGGGTCGGGTCTAGCTCAAGCCCATGTCTTGTAGATGAGTTGCTACTTGTTGGGTTGCAACTGTTGCGTGCGCGGGCTTTGGCTTTCTGCTCCATAGATGCTCGACTCCAATTCTTCGCTCTTTGGGCTCCTCAGTTTCTCCGAGCTTTATTTATTACCTAAAAACACAAAATTAATTAATACAAATATTTATTCTTGAAAACAAATGAAACACAGAATCTGGGATAATATCTGATTTATGAGCACAAAAGATGAGTAAGATGCCAATAAAAAGGTGTATAAATATGCACTATTTGGCACTCATCAGGTTACAAAATCGGCTAACCCACCACGGTTCCCAGTTAGGTTATCCGAAGAGATGACTTGGCATGGCCTTGCATGGAGCCCGGTTAATCCGAAAAAGAAATCTGACAAAGAACCGCTACAAGCCAGACAGCTCAGCCGCCACAAGAGAGCAATAAAGAGTGTGCCCATGCACAAACCCTTGAAAAAGCACCTGCAGCGATAAAGAATATCGGAATAATATCTAAGGAGCAGGACCCACATACTACCACGTTACCTTTGCAAACTCAAATACCAAGTGGGCTAACTGTTCAAATGAAGAACAAAAAACACCAAATGGATAGCCCAGCCCATGAAAAGCCCAATAATAAGGGAAAAGAAAAGTCCCACCCGGAAGAAACCCATACCACGGTTCCTGGATCCATGGATCAACATCCGCATCCGAATCCAGAGGCTTCACCACAACCCAAAACCAAACCTGGTATCAACAAAATGTTAACCTTTTTCACTCCTGAGTATATTAAAGTTCTTTTGAATGAATTGCAAAACAGGGATATGCAAGTGAACCTTCTAGTTCATCTTGTCAATGGCAAGCCAGAGGTTACGATATCCACTTCTGCTGTGCAAAACTGAGAACATATAAAAGAAGGACTACCAGAACACCTACAAGACTGTCGGCACACTTGATGATTCCAAACACTCCTGAATTTGGGGCTCAACCACCACCAGCAAAAGTCCGCAAATATGCCTCCATTGCACAGTTGGAACTGCAACAGACAACAAGACCAAGACAACCAATGTTTGAAATACCAACTTTGAGGAATAGGAAGTCGAGGAGTGCTAGAAACATATTTCAACAGGCAAGGAATATCAATGCTGCAGAGAACATAACAAACTCCAGAAACAACACAACGGTGGAGCAGAACAATGCCGAAGGAAGCAACATTCCTTCAACTTCAGTCAAACCAGCTTGGAGATTCTCCTTAGATGAAAGGACTATCAAAGAAGCTGAACAAAATCTTGTGCGTTGTGTTGGCTTGAACCAACACACGCATAGGCAATGAGTTACTTGGCCTGGAACTGTCAAGGCATTCATAATGCCTTGGCAGTCTCTAAATTACGTGACTACACGCGTAAATTTAGACCTTCTTTACTTTTCTTGTCTGAAACTTTAGAGACTGTTTCGCATATGTCTTTTTTGGGAACTTCTTTAGGTTTTTTTGGATCTTACATTGTACCTTGTGAGGAACATAAAGGTGGCCTCTGCTTGATGTGGACATCCCACCTTAATGTCTCGGTTTTAGTTGCAACTCAGAATGTTATTCATTCCTACATCACACCAACTCAACCTCAGCTTACACCACCATGGATGTTTACTAGCGTCTATGGACCTCCCCAACCAACTACAAGATCATAGCTGTGGAAAATTTTTGACAACATTGTGACTCCACCAACTGTCCTTTGGCTTCTAATGGGTGATTTCAACGAATTGTTGAACAACATGAAAAAGAAAGGGGGAAGGCCAGTAACCAACAATCAGGTTAAAATCTTCAACAATTTCATAAATAATCATGGCCTTATTGATTTAAGCTTCCATGGAGATACTTTTACTTGGACCAACAATCAGATTGATGGAAATTTTATCATGGAGAGACTAGACAGAGGCCTAGCAACCCAACAATGGTTAGATAATCACCCACAAGCGTTACTCAGACATTTACCAAGAATTGGCTCAGACCTTGCACCAATTTACTAAATGAAAGAGCAATGGCAAGAAGGCACACTAAAAACTTCCGTGTTGAACACTTGTGGTTTCTACATCCCCAAATGAAAGATATTGTTATTACAGCCTGGCAACAACACTTTTCTCATGAAGAATCAGAAACTGTGGGACAAAAGTTATTAATTAGAATGAGAGAAACAGTTGTGGCTCTACAACAATGGCACAAGAAAACGTTTGGTCACCTACCTGAGCTTCTAAAAGAAGCGGAGTTTCAAATACAGTTGGCACAATCAAAATGTGCAACCACAACAGGCAATGAATTGATGTTTTATCTAAAGCATGAAAGGGAGACTAGGAATTCGCATCTAATGTTACTTCACTGTCATGATGAGTACTGGAAGCAAAGAGCTCGAGTTTATTGGATGAAAAACGGAGACCTCAATACTATATTCTTTCACACTAAAGAAACAATCAACAACAGAATCAATCACATTCACCAACTACAAGATGCAAATCAGAGATGGGTGTACAACCAAAGACAAATTATTGCAATGATGATCCAACATTATGAACAACAATACATAGAAGAGCCTACAATGATGGACATGCAACTATTTGCCAACATAACACCAAGAATATCACAATATCACTGCAACCAGTTGATGAAGACACCAACCATTGAGGAAATTCACAAAGATCTTCAAAGTATTGGATCAGAGAAAGCCCTAGGACCAGATGGATATACAAGTAAGTTCTTCAAAACTTTTTGGGACACAACAAACCCACAAATCATAGACCTTATGACCAATTTTTTTGAAAATGTGGAGCTGGCAACACCTTTCAACCACACAAACATTACTCTCATTCCAAAATCAGACAACCCAACTTCGGCGAATGAGTTTAGGCCCATTGTACTTTGCAATGTGGTATACAAAATTATATCCAAGCTTCTTGTGGATAGACTGAGAGCTATACTAAAATTTATGATCAGTCCATACCAAAGTGCTTTTGTCCCAAATAGAGCAATTCATGATAACATAGCCATTGCCACTGAGATTTTCCATCACATCCGTTCTACACCTCCAACCCAAAACCCAAAAATACCATGAAACTAAATATCAAGAAGGCGTATGACAGCCTCGACTGGGGGTTTGTGAATCAAACCTTGATTTCTTTGGGTTTTCCGGCTAAATTTGTGGAATATATAATGTTATGCATAACTTCGGTGACATATGCTATCAACATAAATGGATCTCCACAGGGACACATCAAACCAACAAGGGGACTCAGACAAGGATACCCATTGTCCCCTTACATCTTTATCATATGTGCCGAAATTCTATCCACCAATCTGGCAATCCTGGAAAATGAGGGAAAGCTGAAAGGGTTGAGAATTTCGACAAAAACTCCTCCGATATTCCACTTGATGTATGCAGATGACTTACTCATTACTTGCACAGTAGACCAGAAAACTTGTGATAACCTCAACAAGGTGTTACACAGCTATTCACGCTCAGCAGGCCAAGCAATCAACTTACAAAAATCAGTCATCATACACCACCCAAACACGGCTCAAAGTATCACAGAATGGCTGTCAACAATGTTCAACATTCCAACAACTTCAAATCCACCTAAATACTTAGGTGTGGAATTCAAGCAAGGAAGAAACTCATCGCCAATATTTGCTCAGCTACTTCAAAGACTGGAGAGAAAGGCCAAAGGTTGGATGGCAAAGTGTCTCAACCAGGCGTGTAAATGGCTACTCATAAATTCAAGTCTACTACCCACAGCCAATCACATTATGCAAACTCAATTTCTGCCAGCACATGTCCATCACAAAATAGACAAGATCGCAAGGAACTTTTTTTGGGGACATGATAAAGCAACAAAGAAACTGCATATGATTGGTAAAGAGAAACTCAATTTACCGATAAAACATGGAGGGTTGGGAATCAGAAACACCATGAAACATAATTTTGCACTGCTAGGTGTTGATACATGAAAAATAATACCCCTTAACGAGTTAGAGACGCCCCTAAGAATAGAGGTGAACTTGGGTTAAGATGTAGGACTTGGGAACTAAACCCAAGCCCAAATAGAAGATATCCATGAAAGATGGGAGGATAAAGGAGGAATTAATGAAGAAGGAAGGGGTTATGTTAAAGAATGGCATTAAGGGTAATTAAGATGTCTTAGGACATGTGTCATGAAGTAGTAAAAAGAGGGGCTTTTAGGAAAGCCTGTAAAAGAAAGGACAAGGTACAATGGAAAGACAACTCTCTCTCTTACTATTATTGGAATTGTGAGGTCATGTGTAATAGCTAGGACGGGTAGAACCTAAACTGAACTTCACCCCTCAACATTTGGCGACCACACCCGGAGGCTCGTGCCTAGCTTACAATGACACACACAAAAGGCACTAGCTCAGGCGCGGCATGAAACCTAAACACACCCCAAATTAAAGCAGAAGGAGGGAGAGTAGGTATAGTATCATACCCAATTACGCAGGCAAGAAAATCAAACATCACGCGCGAAGAATATAAACATCACGAGGGCGAGGAAGCGCCGCTCACTCAGCTTTCCCTCGAGGAGATGCAAAAAGAACTAGAAGAGCACGTGCGTAAAGAACGAGAGATGAGAAAGCTCATGAAGGTGGCCAGTGCAAGGAAAAATGTTAAAGAAACAACAGAAGATGTAGAGGAAGTGGAAAACGAGCCTGCAGCTATGACACAAGAGGCGATTGCAAAATACCTAAAATTGAATTACAGAATCGTTAAACAAGACAATTATAACTTCATGGCGAGTCCTTACTCCTCTGAAATCATAGAATATCAGTACCCTGAAGATTATACTTCACCAAAATTCAAGGTCTACAATGGCCAAGGCAACACGAGAGAGCACCTCAGTCGATTCCTGTCTACAATGAATGATCGCGCGGCGGATGGGAAGCTATGTCTGAGAGAGTTTCCGAAATCGCTAACTGATACGGCGTTCGCCTAGTACGACAACCTCAAGCCAAGGAGCATCCATTCATGGTCAGCCATGTCAACGCTTTTTCTCAGAAAGTTCTATTCAACAAAAAAAAAAGGTCACAACTATAGACCTGAGCAAGTGCAATCAGCGCATAGGCGAGGAGATAGAAAAATACATCGCTAGATTCCGCCTTCTCACTCTCGATTGCCATGAAGACGTTAAAGAAGAAGCGTTAGTGGAAATTTGCGTCCGGGGGATGACTCCATCTTTCAAAAAGAATCTAGTAAACTTTCGCTTCCCCACATTTGTAGAAATGGAGGAGGCAGCCGCAAGGATCGCCGATTGCATTGAAGAACCAAGCTCGGATTATGTTTGGCGAAACTCGGTTAACATTGTATCGACCATGCCGACAAATACCCGTGCAAATAATAATCGCGAGGGTTGGGGAACACAAGCGCTCCCGCCACCTCTACCTTGCAGCAAGGAACAAATCGTCGGATTATTAGAACAATGGGTAGCAAACAAGGAAACCCAGTTGCCCCCGACAAAAATGGATCCTAGCACTCTTGACAAAGATGATGCGCGCTATTGTCACTTTCATCGGAGGATACAACACCCTACAATCAACGGCTTCAACCTGCGAAGGATGTTTCAAAAGAAGCTGAAAATAGGCGAGATTGAAATGAACAAAGCGGAAGATGGCAAAACCACCCCACATCACGTAATGATGATTTCCCATGACCCAAGCGGATATTCCTGGAGGCCCTGGACCGAGGATGAAGGAGAAGCATGCGAGGTGGATATGGAGAATTTTACTTTTGCTAACACAGACGGCGTGGCTCATCAATTTGCTAAGACAGTATTGCCTCAACAGTTCTTCGATTCGCTCGGCTTCAGCGAAGATCAAATCAAGGAAGCGTCTAAGGCCATAGAAGCAGAAGGCCCTGTGGGCTCCTCCCCAAGGAGGCAATCGTATTTACCAACGAAGACATCTGTTACCCGGGAGAGCACCTCAGGCCTCTATATCTCACCGTGTATATCAACAGACAGCCGCTAAAAAGAGCTTTTGTTGATGGGGGCGCATCCTTAAACCTGATTTCGATGCATACGCTCAATGTTTTAGGCATACATCGGTCCGCGATAAGAATGCGGGTCACTACATTGAAAAGGTTTGGAGGCCACGCCCAAACAGCTATTGGAATCATTAACCTAGCAATGAAGGTTGGTCATATCCGATGGACCACCCCTTTTTATGTTCTAGAAGATGACACTACCTTCCATGTGTTACTAGGGCGAGGCTGGCTACTCAACCACAAAGTAGTCGCGTCGACGTACCATCAATGTGTAAAAACTAACATAGGAGGCAAGCAGTACCGAATTCCCGCCATGAGCAACCCCTTCGACCCAGAAGAAGCATATATGGCGGACGCAATTTTCTATGATGATCCAAAAGAAGAGTACAAAATGCCTGAAGCTCGACTCACCCCGCTGCCGAAGTAGGGGGACGAAGAAAAAGCAGAACCCACCAAATCCGTGTTCAGTCTGTCAAGGATGGTGCTACCAACGGAAAAAAAAAGGAAGCAAGATGAGCCACTCAGTTTCCAACGCTTCTCCAGACCCGATGGTGGACATGTGTACCGATTATAGCAATTAGCCGAGGGAATGCCCGCAAATGAGCAAAACCACGCTGACGAGTTGATGAGTGAAGCGGGGGTTCCCGATGAAAGCACAGAAAAAAGCTTGTCCGAGTTTCCCTACAGCACGATTGATGACCAAGAATTGCGCGATCAGTTGGTAAGCGTCACTACGAGAACCAATGAGGAACGAACGCCAAAAGACCTCACCGTGGATGAAATGGAAGAAATCAACATAGGAACACAAGAAGACAAGCGCTCCATCATGATAAGCAAGAATCTGGACCAAGAGGAAAGGGTAGCATTGATCGCGTTACTTAAAGAATACAAGGACGTCTTCGCTTATGACTATGACGAAATGCTGGGTTTAGATAGCGATCTCGTGGTACATAATCTAGGAGTATCGCCTGAATTCAAACCCGTGAAGCAAAGAAGCCGCGAGTTTCCTAGGGCTACCGCCCTCGCGATAAAGGAGGAAGTGGAGCGGCTACTTAAAGCCAAATTCATTAAGCCAATACAACACCCCACTTGGTTGGCTAACATCGTGCCAGTAACCAAGATAAATGGAAAGGTTAGGTGCTGTGTAGACTATAGAGACTTGAACCGAGATTTCCCAAAGGACGACTTCCCGCTGACAAACATCGACATGACGTTGGATGCGACCGGGAAAATGAAAAGATATTCTTTCATGGATGGCTTCAGCGGATATAACCAAGTAAAGATGGACCCTACAGATGCAAATAAAACCCCCTTCCAAACCCATACGGCAACTTCTACTACATAGTGATGCCATTTGGATTGAAGAACCCCGGTCCACGAATCAGCGCGCCATGACATCCATCTTCCACGACCTGCTGCACCGGACAATAGAAGTATATGTTGACGACATCGTAGTCAATACACAAGAGGCTGAGGATCACATCTCTCACCTAATGACGGCCTTTGAGAGATGCAGGAAATTCAAACTCAAGATGAATCCTATCAAGTGCGCCTTTGGGGTCATATCCGGAAATTCTTGGGCTTTGTAGTGACTAATGAGGGAATTCAAGTAAACCCGAGCAAAGTCGAAGCAATCACAACAATGGCACCGCCGGCGAACACCAAAGAGTTGCAAGCCTTTATAGGACGAATATCGTACATACGACGCTTCGTGCCTGGTTTAGCACAGCTGATGACTGTGTTCCTTCCCTTGCTGAAAAAAGGTATACCCTTCGTATGGGGAGAGGTACAGTGTGCCGCCTTTGAAAAGTTGAAGCAGTGTCTTGTCAGCCCTAAGATTCTTAGACCTCCGATACGCAGAGTCCCTCTTTATCTCTACACGGCGTTTACCAGCTCAGCAATCGGCGCAGTTCTCGCGCAAGACATGGGGGGAACTGAGTTGTCTCCTATCTATTACGTGAGTCGGGTCCTACCAGATGCAGCATTAAGATACCCGCGTGTAGAGCAAGCATGTTTGGCCTTCATATACGCGACTCAAAAGTTGCGCCCCTACCTCCTAACACATGAAACCATTGTGGTGGCAGCAGCGAACCCGATAGTGTACCTGGCTTCGAAGCCTATCCTTACATGGAGAACCGCCCGATGGTTGCTTCAATTGTCGGAATTCGAGCTCAAGTACTAGCGTCCGAACGCTGTAAGGGGACAAGAAACAACCGACCTCATGGCCATGTTTCCAGGAGCAGGAGACGATGAAGTACACGAATACATACCTGGACAGGTTGCGGCCGCAGATGTTGACAAGCCTTAGACCATGTTCTTTGACATATCCTCTTACGGGTCCGTGGGAGGAGTAGGAGTAGTCTTCGAATCCCCGCGGGGAGAACTACTCTCATACTCATTCAAACTGGATTTTCCATGCAGTAATAATATGGCAGAGTATGAAGCCCTAATTTTGGGACTCCAAATGGCGAAAGAGCTTAACCTTGGAGGCGTTGAAGTCAAAGGCGATTCCCGGCTTGTTACGAATCAAGTGAACGGAGATTTCCACGTCAAAGAGCCGCACCTGGCCCCCTACCGGGCGGAGGCCCAAAGGCTGATGAGTCAAATGGGATCGACTTTAGATCATACTGGCAAAGGCGGAAATAAACACGCAGACGCCCTGGCAACCTTGGCAAGAAAGGTATCATTAAACGACGAAGATGTAGTTGCAGGAAATCCTACACTACACCCTCACTGAAATTATTACAACTAACTCATTTGGAAAATGTATAACTATGAATCTTTATTGATTATCTTCTTGAAATGTTTACAAAGGGGATAGAACAGAACTTAGAAATTACAATCACTCTTAATTTTTTCTCTCCTAATGACTTACTTTTTCCTTTTCAAAAAGAACCCCCCTACAACAGACTTACTCAACCCTTTATATAGGGTTGTATACAGTGGATGACAGCTAGGCTGTCCTTTATTTTCGGGAATGACTCGCGAAGTGTTGCAAGTGTATAAGTATTCATCCTCGCGACACTTCTTAACCTTCGCTAGATCTTCACATCTTCCTCATGTTCTAACTGTCGTCATCCATTAAGTCATTTATTTTTCCCCTTGCGACTCCTTCGCGATACTGTCATTTATTAAGATCGCGAGGAATTGAGGTTGCGATATTCTGATCCTACATCTTGCCTCTTTTTCCTTGAATATTGCTTGAAGAGCGATCTTTAAGGAAAAATCTGTTGTTATAGTAATCTTTGATCTTAGTTGATGAAGGAACGAGCGAAAGAATACTGAACTTTGAAAAGTACGTACTTGCCTCTATTCTTTTGCGAAGTTCCAAGGCTTTGCAAAGTGAATAAGAAGTATTATCCCTTGAAGTATGCGAAGTATGAAGTATCCTTGAAGAAGTTTAAGAAGTACTTAATCCTCTAAATATAAGAAGTATTGCGAATTCATCATGCGAAACTCTCGCTCCATATTCTTCGCAGGAGAGAATGTCATGAGAATCAATGTTTTTTGAATTTCCGCAATCGTTTGTTTTCCACCAAAATCATCTTCACCCTGATTCCTTGAATTTAGGAATGACTGTTTACACGTGTCTAAAATTACTCTTTTTACCGGTGCATTTAATGTTATCCGGTCATTCTTTTCTTGTCTATTTATTGGAGAATCCCCTGTGAAAAATACTTCTTTTCTTCTACTTCATCTTCTTCATCGTCTGCAACTGTTTTTCTGCCGCTCTTCTTCATCATCTTCTTCACCATTTTTCTACTACTATCTTCCGGCTATCATTTCCATGGCATCCAGGTTTGTTAATCTTGTTGAACTTGATCAATTTTGTGATTGATTTCTTCTGTAGAAATTATTTTGTTTTGACATTGTTCTTTCTTTTAATATTTCTCCTGTCATTTTTGTTTTAGCAAGACCAAACCCAACACTAAGTTCATCGTGAAGAATCCTATTCTCTCCCTGGGCTCGCAATCGAGATCCACCTCGCAACAGGAATCCATTTCGCAACCGAAGTCCTCTTCGCAAGCGAAATCTACTGCCTCTAAGAGAAAGTCTGCGAATGACAAGGTATTTAAGAAACATTTACTTTTTTAATAACAATATTGTTGCCTCTGTTTCTTATTTATCTTGTAATTCGCAGGATGACAGAAATGTTGATAAAACTCCCAAAAGATCTCGCCAGTCTAAACCCGTTACCCCTAGTGTTTTCTTTCCCCCATTCATATCTTCCTCTCTTGTTGCGAAACCATCGCAAGATAACCCTACGACTTCTTCTTGCGAAGATATTATCGATAATAGCATTCCTATGTCTGAACTTCTTATAGACCAAATTCCTCATAATAATCCCACTACAAATGAGCTTATTTCCTCTTCTCATGATGTTCCCTTAATGAAGGATGACTCGTCTCTTCCTTCTTCTACCGTCATTACTTCTTCATCTGAGCAAATCCCTCTTACTAAAGAGAATTTAGAAGGGATAGATGTGGCTCTCAAAGTTCTCTCAGATATTGTGAATGATGCCAGGAAGACTTCTGTCGATCTTGTCAAATCTGATGTCTGCGAGATTTTAAGTAAACATCTTGGTCCTGATAGGATCTCGCAAGCATCCTTGGTACAAGAAATTAACATGATGAAGAATGATCTCCAAGCTATGACTGCAAAATGTAATACTCTCCATCTTGAAAATCAGAAACTTCACAACATCTCGCTAGATCGTGATAACCTTCGCCAAAAAAATGAAGAATTAAAAGGTATACTCTTGCCGCTTTATTGTCCTTTTTTTTTTTTAAAAAAAAAAAAAAAAAAAAAAAACTCAAGTCCTTGTTCGCCCTTCAAGCTTTAAACCAGAAACGAAAAATGGAGATATATCAGTTGGAATCTACTGTTGAAGAAGTTCGAGTTGAGAAAGATGCTTGGGTGGAGCAATATAACCTCTTAGATAATCTTCATACATATGTTGTTGATCAAATAAATAATTTGTCTAAAGAAAACGTTGATTTAGTTCAGAATCAAGACTCATTAAGTAATGACTTATCTCGCCTCTCTTACTCTTTGACTAAAGCTAATTTGGAGTTGGAAACTTTATCAGATGAGAATGGAACTCTTTCTCAAGAAAAGCGTACTCTATTAAACAAAGTGGCGATTCATTCACAACAATATGATGTTTGTCAAAAATTGTGTAAAGAGCAAGAACAATCTATTCTCACGTTGAAAAACCAACTTGAGGAAGTTACTGCCGAGAAGGATAAACTTATTCAGGGTAGAATAACCTTGAGTGTAAGAGCAAACCAATTCAAGGATCAATGTTCCAAGTTAGAAAAATCAAATTCTTCCCTTGCGACCGAGAATGCCATACTTATTTCCAACGAAAAAAGCTTGCGATCTCGATTGAAAGGTTTAGTTGGAGATAAATTTGATGACGCCATGGATCATTTGGAGAGTAGTTGTTCGGCTTTAATTCAGCATCTTACCTCGAAAAAGGAAGGTAGTCATATTATTTGACTACCTTAATTCATTTATTTATGATTTTCTAATATTTTCCCTGAGAATTCCAAAAATCTGAATGATTTTCTTTAATCTTTTGTTTTGCAGATTCTGAGAAAAATCTTCGCTCCATTATTGCTACCCTCAAATCTGATTATTCGAAAGTTCACAAAGAGAATGGGATACTCGCCACTTCCCTTGCTCGTTCTCGCGAGCGCGCAGAAAGAAGATTCGATTATATGTCTGACTGTAAAGACATAGATAGTAAAAATCATCAGAAATAAGCACTCCTTCGTCAATTTCATCTCAAAGCCGAAGTCCTTGTGAATGAAATTTTATTGTCTAATTCTCTTGATCCTATTCATGTCGATCCTTTGGAAGTAAGCGATGATGAAGTTCCTAACCCCCCTGACAGCGATTATGATTATGAAAGCTGCGAAGATCTCGCTAACAATGAAGTTGTCAATAAAGATCCAAATGAAAAAAATGTCTGATGAAAACCCTCCATCTGGCGAAGGTGAAGCTGACAAAATTGTTGAAGAACCTCTACCATCTCTTGTAGTCGAGAATGTTGATGTAGAGAATTAAACTTCTTTGTAATTTTTGTTGAAACTTTCTTTTTGATTGGAAAAGACTGAATTCCTTGTTGAATACTTCCCTTAATTTCTCTTTCTTTCTTATTTAAGAATTATGAGAACTTATTTCGCCACTTTGTCAAATGATTCCCTTGTTTTCCTTTATTTCCTTTGTTGTAATCTCTCAAGCATGTTTGCTTTCATTGCGACAAGATCGCAGGATATCTTCATAAATGAAGAAGTCTATTGATCTTGCCTTAACATTATTTGTGTGGACTTATTTTGCCTTCCTAAGTAAAGGTCTTATTTCGCCACCCCTTATTGCGACAAGATCGCAGGACGTCCTTACACTTTCATGTAATGACCCATTGACCTTGTCTTATCTTTTCTTAAGTATTTTTGCCTCTGCAGGATATTTTATTTGCGTCAATATGACAGGTCTAATTATTCTTGCGAATATAAAGTCCCATGATATTGCCGTCTTTGCGACGAAATCGCAGGACGTTTTTACATTTTCATATAAAAACCCATTGATCTCGTCTTACCTTCACGTTAGTATTATTGCCTCTGCAGGATCATTGCACAAATATGACAAGTCTAAATATTCTTGCGAAAATAAAGGCTCATGACATTTGCGTCTTTTGACACTTATCAGCTCCCTAATGGAGGGTGCCGCCCTTATCTTCTCCCTGGTTGCCCCTTCAAGGAGGCGAACATCGGCCATACAAGGCTAGCTCCTCCCATCCGGTCTTAACAACAACCAGTTGTTTTCGCAGCCTCTTATCCCTTATACCTATAGGGCTTATGGTTACGAGACTGCACCCTAAGTGGAGTTTTCTTCAGGTCGAGTGCAGTATATGCCAAGACTTGCCAAGAATGACCGAGACACTTCAAATGCCCCAGGCACTCTTGGCTCAACCGTGTACCTCGGCGCCTTGATCATATACTGACTCCTTAGAAGAGACCCTTGGTCGTCAAACCAGGGTATAACCTTATGTATAGTTGGAAATCCAAGGTATCTCCCCCTGATAGGCTTTCATGGGCCCCAAATCTCCATGACTCAGGTTCCCGGAGCGGTGTAACCTTTTCCCTGAGCCATGTCAAGAGATACCCCCTTATATGACGCACTTTAGGTCTTACATTTGCCTCTTGCGAAATATCATTCGCGAACTAGGGTGTACGCCATAAAGGTTTGTCCCATTCACTCATTCATTCATTTTTGTTAATTCATTCAATCATTCATTTTTTATTATCTCTTGTTATCTTATTTGCGAGACATTCGCACAATCTTTATGCATTTTATTGAACCTTGTAATAGTTCTGTCGCAAGGTATTTCATCTCAATTCACTCCTCTTCTCCCATCTTCTATGGGTAATATCTCTTGAGATATAACCTATTCCATGGTCTATTCAATTTTTGTCCTACATCTTTTCCTTCGGGATCCATTAACCTGTATGCCCCTGTACCAACTATTTCTTTGATGATATAAGGTCCATCCCATTTTCTCGCCAGCTTACCACCACTTTGTCGCTGATATATTGGTGTTTCTCGCAATACCAAGTCACCTGGTTGAAATTCACGTATCTTGACACGTTTATTATATTCTCTAGCCAATCTTCGCTGATAATTCTCCATATGTTGTAATGCCCTTTCTCTTTTTTCTTCTAATTCGTCTAGCTTGATTAAAATGTTACCAGCACTAAGGTTTTTCTCCCATGCTTCTTTCTTCGTTGTTGGGATCATTACTTCTGTTGGGAGTACAGCTTCGACCCCATATGTTAAACAAAAGGGCGACATTCCTGTAGCTTCTCTTCAAGTTGTGTTGTAAGCCCATACCGCATTATGTACTTGCTCACACCATCCTCTATTATGCCCTTCTAATTTCTTCTTTAATATGTCTGCGATTGTTTTGTTTGTTGCTTCTGCCTGGCCATTAGCCTGCGGGTATAGAGGAGTTGACTTTCCACATTTTATCTGAAATGCATTAAGCAACAATTCTATATTTTGCCCTTCAAACTGTTTTCCATTGTCGGATACCAATTGTGCAGGAATCCCAAATCTGCATATAATATTCTCAAATATGAAAGTAAAGACATCTTTATCGCAAATGTGTTGTACGGCTTTCACCTCAGCCCATTTTGTGAAATAATCTGTCGCGACAATTAGGTATCTTCTCATCTCTTTCTGGTAAGAAAGGTCCCACAATGTCTAAACCCCACTTTCCAAAAGGCCACACACTTGTTGAAGAATTTAATGGTGCTCCTGGTGCATGTATTTTCTTCCCATGTCTTTGGCAATCTTCGCAATGTCTTGATATTGTTCTTGCGTCCTCATGCATATATGGCCAGTAATATCCTTGCATTTTTGCCTTATACGCTAAAGACCTTCCGCCACTATGATTTTCAGCATCTCCACTATGCAACATCTTCAATATGGCTTCTCCCTCTTTCCTTGTTAAACATCTAAGTGAAGGTCCATCAAAAGATCGCCGGTAAAGCACGCCATCTCTTAATTCATAGTTTGTTGCACGGCTTTTTAATTTGTGTGCCTCTAATCTATCTCTTGGTATTTCCCATTTCATCAAGTATGCGTAAAGTTCTGCTCTCCAATCTTCTTCACGACATTGTGTTCCATCTTCTATCAGCATTACATCTACTTCTTGCTCTTCTTCTTTATTAATTGATGGTGCTAAAAGTGTTTGTATTTTGATATTTCTCGCAGTCGGATCTGTCATCATACTTGATATAAAGGCAAAGGCGTCTGCAAGTCTGTTATTCCTCCTTGATATGTGTCTCCATTTTATTTTCGGTATCTGTATTGACAATTCTTCAACAAGCTTCTTATACTTTTGCAAAGACGATTCATTTGTAGCGTATTCCTCTGTTATTTGGCGAATAGCCAATTGTGAATCACTAGTAATCCTTACATTTTCCAATTTCATTTCTATTGCGAATTGCAAAGCATGTATTACGGCTTCATACTCTGTTTCATTATTGGTTGACGCAAATTCTAATCTGAAAGAAAAAGCTATTTTATTGCCTTCTGGCGAGATCATAACAATTCCAACCCCATTTCCTTCTCCATTTGATGACCCGTCTACTAATATTTCCCATCTATTTGGATCTGTTAACAGGTCTTTTGGATCACCATGTTCTTCTTCTATATCCATCATTTCTTCCACTGCTTCATCTTCTTCCAAAGGAAATTCTGCTAAAAAATCTGCGACAACTTGTTATTTTATAGAAGATAATATTTCAAACTTAAGCTTGCAATGGCTTATCTGGGCATTCCATCTCTCTACTCTTCCCGACCTTTTTGAATGTTTCATTACTGACTCGATTGGTATTTTTGTCACTACCTTAACAATATGTGCTTGAAAATATATGCGAAGCTTAAATGTTGCATAGACTAATGCCAAGATCAGCTTTTCAATTTTTGAGTAATTCCTTTCCGCGGCATTGAAAGTTTTACTGATGTAGTAAATTGGTTTTTCTACTCCTGCATCAACTCGCAATAATACCGCACTTAATGCATGCGAGGTAGTAGCAAGATAGATTAACAATTCTTCTCTTGATTCTGCTTTTTGCATAATGGATATATCCATTAGATGTTCCTTTATTCCTTGTAAAGCTTTCTCACATTCATCTGTCCATTTAAACTTCGACCCTTTCTTGAGAATATTGAAAAAGTGCTTGCATTTATCTGACGATCGCGAGATGAATCTTCCTAGCGAAGCTAATAACCCATTTAACTTTTGAACGTCTTTTACTGTCGCTGGTGTTGGCATGTCGCGAACTTCTTTTACTTTCTCTGGGTCGACCTGTATTCCTTCTTTTGATACGATGTAACCTAAAAACTTTCCCGATGCGACTCCAAAGGTGCATTTTTCTGGATTTACTTTGATGTTGAAGCTTCTCATTTGTTCAAAAATTTCTTTCAAATCTTGTATGTGGTCTTCTGCCTTCTTACTTTTTATTAACATATCATCTACATATACTTCTAGTGTTTTATGTATCCATCTCGCGAACACCCTTTCTACCATCCTTTGATATGTTGCTCCTGCATTTCGCAAACCAAACGACATTTTTGTATAGCAGTATAATCCTCTTGGGGCGAAGAAAGCAGTATGTTCCTGATCTTCTTCAGCGAGAGGTATCTGATTGTAACCTTTATATCCATCAAGAGATGATATTCTTTCATTCCCTGCCGCTGATTCAACCAATTGCGGAATATCTGGTAATGGAAAACTATCTTTAGGACAAGCTTTGTTTAGATCAGTAAAATCTATACAAATTCTTATCCCTTTTTTCTTCTTTGGAACTATAACCATGTTAGCTATCCATTCGGGATATTTTGCTGGTCTTATGATCCTTGCGTCCAACATCTTCTGCAACTCTTCTTCTATTTGAGAATGATAGTCTGTCGCGATCTTTCTAATTCTTTGTTTGAAGGGTCTTACATTCTTGTCAATTTCCAATCTATGACACGCCACTGATGGATCTATTCCAGGAATTTCATCCATATCCCATGCGAAAATATCTTTGTATTCTCGCAACAAGTCCACAGTTTGTTTTTCCTCCTCTGCATCCATCTTAGTCCCAATTTTTAACATTTTGGGCTCTTCTTTCGTTCCGATGTTTACTTCTTTCGTTGGTTCGGCTGCGACATAACTGGCCTTCGGTTCTCCCATTGGAGTTGGTCCTTTCATTTCTCTCGCAAGCTTATTCTCTTCTTCCGAGACTTCACTAGGTATTCCTTTTCCTTCTTTTGCTTTTATCATGTAAATTCTAAATTCTCTCTCCTTTTTTGCCACTTTTGCTATCTTTCTGTGATCTCTTCGCCTTGTCACTTGCTCCTCGTAATGCTTTATTTCAATCTGATAACATAACTTTGCCTTATCAATATTTCCTCTGATCTCACCAATTCCGCTGGGCATGGGAAATTTAATACACTGATGTAGTGTTGACGCTACTGCTTTGATTGCGTGTATCCACGGTCTTCCCAACAGCATATTATATGGCGATTCCATGTTCACCACACATAATGTTACTAATGTCTCGATTTCTCCTAATGGTATTCGCACTTCTACTTCTCCCATTGGTTCTGTTCTAGATTTACCAAAGCCATGGATGTAGTATGTTGATGGAGCCATTTCTTCATCTTTATAGCCCATTTCTTTGTAGGCGTGATAAAACATGATGTCTGCTGAACTTCCTGTATCGATCAAAGTTCTATTTATCGTCCATTCTTCCTCTTTTCCCATTGATTCCTCTTTCTCCTTCCGTGCTGTTATCGTAATTACTAAGGGTAATGTATGATCTACATTTTCTTTCGGTATTTCTGCTGCGGTGAATGTGATCTTTTGTTTTTCCCAATCTTTTAAGGGTGAAACTTCCTTTTTTGTTGTGATCTTTTTTCCTTCATAATCTCGTTTGTGTATTCCTCCTTTAATATTCTCATGGAACTCATCAATCATCGTTTTTGTGATCAAATTACATCCCATTATTCTCCTTCAATCTTCTTCA
The DNA here is from genome assembly GCA_023531295.1 of Papaver armeniacum. Lineage (NCBI taxonomy): Eukaryota > Viridiplantae > Streptophyta > Magnoliopsida > Ranunculales > Papaveraceae > Papaver > Papaver armeniacum. Next base: position 702 of record JAJJWW010006046.1, on the reverse strand, counting down.
CAGTCCATATTTCTAGCGCATATGCAGTTGCAGGAAATCCTACACTACACCCTCACTGAAATTATTACAACTAACTCATTTGGAAAATGTATAACTATGAATCTTTATTGATTATCTTCTTGAAATGTTTACAAAGGGGATAGAACAGAACTTAGAAATTATAATCACTCTTAATTTTTTCTCTCCTAATGACTTACTTTTTCCTTTTCAAAAAGAACCCCCTACAACAGAATTAATCAACCCTTTATATAGGGTTGTATACAGTGGATGAAAGCTAAGTTGTCCTTTATTTTCGGGAATGACTCGCGAAGTGTTGCAAGTGTATAAGTATTCATCCTCGCGACACTTCTTAACCTTCGCTAGATCTTCACATCTTCCTCATGTTCTGACTGTCGTCATCCATTACGTCATTTATTTTTCCCCTTGCGACTCCTTCGCGATACTGTCGTTTATTAACAAAAGGTCTCAGGGCAGCCAAAGGTGCCTGATCTACTGACAAAATTCACAAAAGGTCTCAGGAATGCTAATGGTGCCTGATTGACTGACAAGTTCACAAAAGGTCGCAGGGAAGCCAAAGGCTCCTGATCGACTGATAAAATTCACAAAAGGTCTCAGGAATGCTAATGGCGCCTGATTGACTGAAAAGTTCACAAAAGGTCTCAGGGCATCCAAAGGCGCCCGATTGATCGACAAAATTCACAA
>JAJJWW010006045.1:0-24249 GCA_023531295.1 Papaver armeniacum | reverse complement strand
CCTCGGGGTTAGCTCCATATGCACGAGTAAAAGAGTCGAACTCTTTTTCCCCTTCAATCACGGGGGCGGGATGAGGCCGACAAGCAAGTTTTTTCTTTGTGACCATGCAAAACGACATCATCATGTCCGCGACCAAGGCGTGAAATCATCGAGGAGAAGTCAAGGGCTTCCACCAAGTGACACTAGTATTACTTAGCACCAAAACCCCACCCGAGCGGTGGAGGAGGTGCCAACACAAACCTCGGGATTGATGAGTGCCAAATAGTGCATATTTATACACCTTTTTATTGGCATTTTACTCATCTTTTAAACATAAATCGGATATTATCCCATATTGTGTTTTCTTTGTTTTCAAGAATAAATATTTGTATTAATTAATTTTTTGTGTTTTTAGGCAATAAATAAATCTCGGAGAAGGCGAGGAGCCAAGAGCGAAGAATTGGAGTCAAACACTTGTGGAGCGTAGTTAGCCAAAGCCCATGCAAATCGATTTTCACACCCGACAAGGAAGACTTGGGCTAGAGCTACCCATGACCGAATCCAGTCCATCATTCTGAGCCGTTAAAGATCTTCACTCGCCACATCCAACACTCTCTCGGCCTCGCATCAACTCTTGATATGCAACGGCTCAACACCAAAACAACTAAACAACCCTCGGCCGTTCGGATCTCATCGGCTCCATCTACGCTCGCTTGGCCCGTCTCATCACCACTCGATGTACACCTTCACATTGAAACACCTATACCTATACCCCCGTAATGACCCATTCTTCCTCTTCTTTTCTCTTTCTTCTTCCTCTCTCCATCTCCCTCACCCGACCAGACTGCTGCTCTGCCTCTCTATGCAACACCAACTCCCTCCACCTTCTTCACCGAGTACCACCACCCAGTCGCTTCCGCCATCACCTATCTCATGTCACACCATCACCGGCCAACAACCCCGAGGACTAGATATCTCTTTTTGGTTTCTACCAACCCTAGAAACTAAATCGGGAGCCATCTGGGAGCTGGGGTTTCCACCCAATCAACCGCATGGGTTCGGGCATGATGGGAGACAGGGAAGGCGATTCGAGTATGGGTTCGATTCGATTTTCATTTAATTTCTATTTTTAATTGAACTAGGGTTTGGGAATTTTGGGAGTGATACATGTATAAATAAACCAAATGGTTGATAGAAGACACGCTGTGGACTAGCCGGTGCGTCAATTAGAGTTTATTTTGTTCATTGTTGCTTCATTATGTTTTAATTTCAAGAGCTAGGGTTTGAGATGAAACCTAATTCCATGTTGTGTATTAAACTTTGTGGAATGTTCTTGAGGACTCAATGCTTTAAATGTCTTCAATTTTAACACCTCTCAACCCATTTCTCTCACGAAGTGCATGCCAGCGCCATGGATGCAGCTGTAGTTAAGCTAATCTTTTGAGTTGAGTGTTTTTTCTTGTTTCTATGTTTAACATGATTCTCTTGGTTTAATTGTTCTTCATTAGACAACAGTACTCTAGAATTAGTTATTAACTGATTTTTGAAGGTTGACAAGGTGAAACTCTTAGATAAGTGAAATTGCTTGATGACAAGCTTCACTTGTCTGATATAAGAACAAGGACTCAAACTAGTTGAGCACACATTAGAGGAGTTAGAGGTGGAATTGATAACCTTAGCAACCCCTTTTGTCACTGTTATACCTTAGTTTAGGTTTATTTCACTACAACTCAGCCGTATCGGCACAAACCCCGTTGTTATCACTTGTTACGTCACTAGAATTCGGTTAGCAAGCCATAGATCATTATAGCACCCTCGTCTCCTGGATTGTTGACCGTGCTTGCCGCGTCTCCGATAGACGCGTGCATATGCGGTTATCTGTAGGCCAATTTATTTACCCATCTTCCGGGCCTACCAAGTTTTTGGCGCCGGCGCTTGGGACTTCAGCGCGTGCCTTGCTGATTTTTGGCTAATACTTCTTTGAGATTCATCTATCCATGTACATATTTACATTGTTTTTGTTGTTTTTAGTCCTTTGCTATTTTAACTTAGCCAAATTCTTTCCTATTTTACATTTTACACTCTTGTTTTGCATCATAACTTTCCTTTTGTTCTTGGTTAGCTTAGTGTAACTTGTGTGTACTTGTAGTCGTCATAAGTAGTAGCATAACTGAGATGTAATTTTGTTCTTTTGCATCTTGGCTTTTTGACTGGTATAAGCATCTGTATGTCAGCAGCTTAGTGTCTCACTTGTTAATCTTATTACTGACAATGGTCAAAGATACTCTCAATGTGCAGTGTTAATATTCAAATCCTTTGCTTCACACATACATTTACGTGAGTGAAACTCTATCTTGAGTAACGGAGTGCTTGCTTTGGCCTTCCTTGGTCTTCTGAGCCAAGCCAAGGAAGGAGAGAAAAAGGGAGCAGCAAAGCCATTGGTGATCTGCCTAAACCCGGTGTTATCTTGGCGGTTTGTATCTCAAACCTTGCACGAATGAATGATGGCATGCTAGGCATTGAATCTGCGTGAATGGTATACTACCTGCATGTATCCACAACACAATCATGCAAACTATAACCTCAACTCACCTGATGACACTTTGTTTCATGACAAGAGTGTTGTAAGAGAAAGCTGAAAAATTACTTGAAATAATTTATGGTCAATTTGTTGCATCGTGAAGTTGTAAAGCTACATTGAGCTAATCGGTAACCTACATGATGTTGCGAATGAGAAACCATGTTAATGTATGAAGACCTATGCTCTCATGTCATTTTCACAGGTAGCTTGCTGTCTGTGCATCATATCATCTATGCATACGCCTGCATCTTCACACATGGTTTGTGAAATTTGAGTCGCATGCTGACCCATTAAATCTGGTTGCTCTGCCTTGGTTTGATTACCATTAGTGCTTAACTACGAACTAGGTGCCGGTATCTTTGAGCATTGCTCGTGTAAAGAGGAGTCAAGCCGAACTAGTTGCCTCCCACTTTAAACCCGACCACGAGCCAGCTCCAGCCCCTGAAGCTGCTGAGCTTGTGCTGTAACTTGGATAGCCTTAGCTCCCTGCCCCTGTGCACAGCTCCGGCCCACAGGCTGTTGAGCTTATCTTTGCTGGTTAGCCTAGGTTAGTGTAACGCATAACCATTGCCAACCACGAAGCTAGCTTGTGAAAAATCGAGTTGAAGTCAACTTCGGATTGTGACATCAAGCCCAGGGCTGGTTGAGGTCAAGCTGACCCGATTGACTTGACCTGTGAGCCAACGGATTTTCCACATGTAAACCTGTCTTTGTGTGAACCATCATGCATTATGAGCATGACCTTATGAACCTTAAAGTTATTGGCATGATTGCATGATACAACCTGGCGCCAGACCCTGCTGTCAACTAGCTTGTTGAGCTGTTAAGCCAAGCTTGTGTGACCCCTTTGCATGTTTAACCTGTCGATCTGAGCTATAACCTCCTTAGTATCATACACGTCTTGTGTTAACTGAAGCATAACCCATCTAAGCATACGGTATTAAATTGCATGAGTCCTTGATGCTCCCGAGCTACACAATTGTTATTTAAACTGCTATAGGCTGAAATAGATTACTTTGACATATGTAGAAGTGTTGCCCTTTGCCTTGCATTGTGCATGTCCTCATAACCACATATCTACATTATGACACTTGAGTGAGAGGCGACTAGGATAACCAACTTAGCTACAAGGCGGTAAGTCAATTGTTAGTTGACATCAACTTAGGCGATTGATGTCACATACCCTGAAATTTTGTGCATATGTGCATCGCCAAACTGGCCCGACATCCAGTTGAGCATCTTTTATAAGTGCGGGCATTGTGTAGTTCTTGGATTAAAAATTTGCATACTGTAAAGTTTCATACTTACATTGTGCTAATCTTGTGATGAGTGTATGAGTGTTATACCTCGCTGTTAATACCTTGGGCTGTGTATCTGTTGTTTTTGTGCATACAGTAAACTTGATTGTCTTTGTGTACAAGGTGTGAGCATGCCAAACTAGGCTGAATTTGAATTGCCTTTAGTTTGCCTATACATTTTATTTCCTTGGAGATTTGCCAAAAAAAAGGCATCTTTGTCTTGTATTGCTCTGTCTTTGTCTGAGCACATAAGTCAACTCATTGTCTTTGTGCAAAATTTTTGTGAACCTAAGGGTCTTGTGTACAAGCCTTTTGAAGCTGTCAATCCTAGGCTCGTCGACCACATGCTTCATTGGAAGATTCAGAGCATCTTAGTGCAGCAGCCCTCCATTTTGACAGGCGTGAGGCATGTTGCAGTGCGGACCCCATGTGCATAATACTGCACCTAACCCTTGTCTTTGTGTCATTTCTTTTGAAAAGTTTGCATAAGCACATGTCTTTGTCTTTGTGATTAAATTCATTTGCACAATCATGCAAATAATCTTTGCCTAACCTACACAAGGCGTGAGTACCATTTGCAACCACATGTGCATAAAGTTGATATCAATGCGATCTTGTTGTTTGCTAATGCATGCACGATAATTTGTGTGTAACTTGAAACTAGTGATGTGATGAAGTCTTGGCCTAGATTGTGCTAAGTTGCAAGCACTGGCTGTGCTAATCTCTGCAAAAAACACACACACACACTCGTGTGAAACAGACACTCACAAAGCCCAACAAGCGATTAAGCCCCATAGCGGCACCATTGTGCACAGGCTCTACAAATGGCGAAGCCCACCTAAGCTAAGTTCTTTGGGCTGTACATTATGAAACCCACTAGGCTTTGCAAACAACTTGGGCCTTGCACAACACCTGAGTTTTGCACATAACACAGGCTTAAACCAAAGCGAGCCACGATCCCAGGCTGTATATTCCCATTTAAGCCAAATTGAAACCCACACAGACCAAATTCCCAAACAAACCAAAGCCCAATAAACCAAATTCCCACATAACCAAAGCCCATTTTCATATTAATTATCTTTTGGGTTGGCCTCAACTCTTTAGATTGTTAGTAAATTTTTGTATATAATTGGTGGGACTTGTTAAATTTTCTTTTCTTGAATCGGTTGAGTCTTCTTGTGCATATTTTGTGCTAATCCGATATGATCTCCGTTGAGAATGTTGGATTCTAGCCTTGACGAATGAAGCTCAACCTTGCTCCGCCGACATCACAGGTAATCTCTTCCCTTTTATCTTATCGGCATAGTTCTCGTGGTACGTGATTGTTTAAATTTTTCTATCGTGACACATTGAGGACAATGTTTGATTTAGGTTTGGGGGTGCATTTGCATTTAGAGTTTTTAGTCTTTTATTTTACCTTTTATTTTCAAAAAAAAAAAAAAAAAAAAAAAAAAAAAAAAATTATTAATTAAAAAATTAAAAAATTCTTTTTGTAAAAACCTCCAACTTTTAGAGATTTTAGAGTCACTAGCATGCTTCTAGCTATGTTTACATAGAATTCGACCGAAATAACGAGAACTTGGAAGTTAGGAGAACACAATCGGGTTTCTTAGTTGATTAGAGCGTTAAAGTTGGATTTAACCTCTGGGAGGAAGCGAATTAGGTCTTTGTTAGATATTCGGTAGTAGAATTGTGATCACCCATAGTGGAGACTACCCATTTTACATCAAGTGAGGCACCAACCTTCAATTTTTTGCAACTTTCTAGAAAAGGCTGTTGAGTGTGTGTCACCGTACATCAATTCGGGTAGGAATGGTGAGCTACCCAACTTCGCACAATTTCAGCACTACTTTTGATCTCTTGAGTGCTAGTTTTTGTCAATCATGAGGGTGGCGTCTAAAGATGAAAACTCCTTCTAAACACCGATTTGTAGTTAGCATCACTCTCTCTCTCAATCGACCAAGACCCATAAAAACACATCATCAATCGACAACCGGAGCGGAATCGAATATTGAAAGAAAAATTGATATAGTCCAAGGTTTATGTGCAACAAAGAAAAGAAAATAGGATGAGAATTAATAAAATTTATAAAATCAAGACAATACAAGTTGTGGAAAAATTGAGTGATAAAGTCCTTTGTCCATGGAGTTAGTTGTTTCATTATTTTTATTTTTATTTTCACTTTTTTTTAAAAAAAAAAAAAAAAAAAAAAAAAAGAAATCAAAAATCAAAAATCAAAAATCAAAAAAATATTGTAGTTTATTTTCTTATTTTTTACCACCATGGTAAAGAAGAGTTTAAAAGAAAAATCCAAACAACAAGGAATTTGAGTAGAAAAGTTAAAAATTGTCAAGTTTTGTGAAGTTTAGAAGTTCGTCATCAACATTTGAAACCCAAGACCGAAGATTGAAGACGTTTCTATGGTTTCTTATGAGAGATTGATGTTAATTGCCGATCGGGTGAGAAGTGAGTGAGTACTCCCACCTTTGCTAATGGTTGATTTCCTTTCTTAGAGATCATCAGAAAAAGATTCTTTTGTCCACACTTCTCGTGGAGTCTCCAGTTTTATTTGGAAGGTTATCCTTCTTACCTACAACGTGTGCAAGATTTCTCTCTTTATTCTGCTTTTGCACACATGAGAGACTAAAAGCGATCTTTTTGAGTGCAATTATCATAAAACCCTAATGGTGAGGCAGAAGTCGAGGCTTATGATCACAATCGAATCCGAATTCTTTCATATGGTATGGTTACTTCTCGCTCAGCACTTAAGGATGAGAATGCGTTCTTCGATAGTTCTAACTTTTTGTTACTAGCATGCAGAAACTCTATGTCCTCATAGCTTCTTGGATGCTTGAGACTCTTTACACTTTGAAGTTGGAGAAGGTTTTGTGGGTACACCTCACAGGTAAACCCTCACGAGACTACAACTCGTCCACTAGGGACACCTAGGGGTTTAAAGGCTTAGTGCATACGCTAAATGCATTCGAGAGACTGCTGACAAAGGTATAGTTAGGATTTCTTCATTTGTTTCACTTGAGGACAAGTAAAATTCGGGTTTGGGGGTATTTGATGAGTGCCAAATAGTGCATATTTATACACCTTTTTATTGGCATTTTACTCATCTTTTGCGCTTATAAATCGAGATATCATCCCATATTCGTGTTTTCTTTGTTTTCAAGAATAAATATTTGTATTAATTAATTTTTGTGTTTTTAGGCAATAAATAAAGCTCGGAGAAGGCGAGGAGCCAAAGAGCGAAGAATTGGAGTCAAACATCTCGGAGGCGATTAGCCAAAGCCCGCGCAAATCGATTTGCAACCCGACAAGGAAGACTTGGGCTAGAGCTACCCATGACCCGAATCCGAGTCCATCATTCCCGAGCCGTTAAGATCTTCACTCGCCACATCCAACACTCGCTCGGCCTCGCGCATCAACTCTTGATGTCTGCGCTCAGCACCAAAACAACTAAACAACCCTCGAGCCGATTCGGATCTCCATCGGCTCCATCCCTACGCTCGCTTGGCCCGTCTCATCACCACTCGATGTACACTCGCTTCACATTGAAACACCCTATACCTATACCCCCATCAATGGACCCATTCTTCTCTTCTTTTCTCTTTCTTCTTCCTCTCTCCCGTCTCCCTCACCCCGACGAGCTACTCTCTCTGCCCCTGCTCCAACACCAACTCCTCCACCTTCTTCCCGTACCACCACCGCAGTGCTTCCGCCATCACCCTATCTCATGTCACACCATCACCAGCCAACAACCCAGGACTAGATATCTCTTTTTAGTTTCTACCAACCCTAGAAACTAAATCGGGAGACATCTAGGCTAGGGTTTCCACCCAATCAACCGCATGGGTTACGAGCATGATGAGACAAGAGGGAAGGCGATTCGAGTATGGGTTCCGATTGATTTTCATTTAATTTCTATTTTTAATTGAACTAGGGTTTGGGAATTTTTGGGGCTGATGCATGTATAAATAGAACCAAATGGGGTTGATAGAAGACACGCTGGACTAGCCGGTGCGATCCAATTAGGGTTTATTTTGTTCATTGTTGCTTCATTATGTTTTAATTTCAAGAGCTAGGGTTTGAGATGAAACCTAATTCCATATTTGTGTATTAAACTTTGTGGAATGTTCTTGAGGACTCAATGCTTTAAATGGCTTCAATTTTAACACCTCAACCCATTTCTCTCACAGTGCATGCCAACGCCATGGATGCACTGTAGTTAGGCTAATACTGAGTTGAGTGTGTTTCAGCTCTTGTTTCTATGTTTAACTGCTTGATTCTCTTGTTGGTTGTTCTTCATTAGACAACCGTACTCTAGGTTAGTTATTCAACATTTTTGAAGGTTGACAAGGTGAAACTCTTAGATAAGTGGTAGCCGGTGACAAGCTTCACTTGTCGATATAAGAACAAGGACTCAAACTAGTTGAGCACACATTAGAGGAGTTAGAGGTGGAATTGATAACCTTAGCAACCCCTTTTGTCACTGTTATACCTTAGTTTAGGTTTATCTCATTATGATAGACACATTTTTGTGTCTGATTTAATCTCAATTGTATATTTTGTTAGTGCTCGATTTTGTATTTATTATGGCTTTTTGTGTCTTTATAGGTGTTTTGGGGAAAATAAGCTTTTGCGGCGAAATTGGCTCGAAAAGTGTATTTGCGCTCGCCGGAGAAAATTACTATTCGGACCCCTCATTTGGATAAGGGACGCTTCAATTACTAAGGGGTACACCATTGATAAGGGGCACCCTAATTGTTATTTATACCCAGGACACCCAAAGGCACCCAGAGCATCGAGGTTAGGGCGACTTGTCTTCTTCACCATTCAAACGAAATTTTGGCGGGAAAAGTGAGTTTGAAAATACGAGATACATGCGAATTCTTTGGATTGGATTTGGGTGAGATTTTCTCATGGATTCGGCTCTATGTGGGCTGGTTGGTTAAACGGGGACGATATATGATTTAGGATATTTCCATAATCGAAAAGTCTTGATATTCACGGGATTGTTTGGATATTTTTGGAAGAAATATACTCGGAGATTTTCTCGTTTTGAACTGGAAATACGTGTAAACTTGCGAGGATATAGTTCGGTTGGATTCGATTCTATCAAAAAAAGGAGAGTTTGGACTAAACGGGGAGACGCGTAAGAAGAAGAGAGTGATTATCGTGACTTGGCCGTGAAGAAGAAGAAAATATTCCGAGAGATTCAAGGACCTGTTGCCTATATATAGGTTCATAAGGGAGTCACAAGCGAGGCTAGTCGAGACTTTGGGAGAAGTTGGGAGAGCCAACGAGAGGGCTCGGGAGCGAAGAACAATAATTTGCGAGAAGTTCTCTGGCTGTGCAAGAAGAAAGGGACGAAGAACATTGAAGCTGACAAAGACGTCGCGAAACAATATCGTAATATCACGGAGGAAGCGGTCTAAATCGGGCGGTCTTATTTTCTACGGCCGATTTACCTATATCGTTTACATATGTGTTATAACAGCTGCTTGTAACAACTTATACGCGTTGCAAACTAATCCGAGTCATTAGTTTTCTCTTGTTTTCACCTATTTGAGCTATGAACACCTATTTTGAGCACGTGAATAATATGAGGAGCTAAACCCCAACACTTAAGACAATGGAGGAAGCCATTCTTTACGCATGTGGTAATTCTAATTAATTCTTTTATGACTTTTGCACCATTCTAAATTGATTTATGATTTTCTTGATTATTTGTGATTTTGTCGATGGTGTATGCTTAGTCTAAGAACTTTTGATGCATCATGCTTATGATTTACATCTAATACTTTATAAAATCTATTTTTGGCAAAGAAAGAGTCAATATCTTTTTTAGCTATAATTGTCTAGAATTAATAGTTGAACCACATGAATATATGAATTGGTGAAATCTGAGTCTCGATCTCTCGATATTTTGTGACAATCTTGTGTACATATTTTCTTTGTTTTTAGTATTTTCTTAAATCGAGTCTTTACAAATCCGAGAGGAACGACATCTTACTACCACTTTACTACAACTTGTTAATATCACATCAAATTTTTGAGCGCCGCCGACGCTGGACTTGTATTTAGATTTGTTTTAGGTTTATTTTTATTATTTTTTGTTCCTTTTTACGCCTTTGGTATTTTCGATTCTTTTTCGATTTGGAGCGAAGCTACAAGGAAAGCAATCTTATAAAAGGAAAGCATCGTAAAGAAGGAAAGAAAAGAGGAGTCAAGGAGGTGAAGAAGAAGATTTTGTATATAATTATTTTGTTTTATTTTTAGAAACTGTAAATAGGGTTATATTTTTGTAATTTTTCTTTTTATTTTTGGACAACTTTTTGGACATTATTTTTGGACTTGGACATTATTTTTAAAACCCTAAGGAATGGTTGAGATTAAATATAAACTGTTTGCGAGGAAGGACGACGATTACGATCATGTATCGGCCCCTCGGGTTCGTACACCGACATAGGAGTCGGTGGCTGAGTCGACTTCGACGGTTCATCGCCAGTCTGGGTGCGGGAGGTAAGACTCTATCCACCCACGAATCCCCGTCGGTGGGTTTTATTCTCGTGTGACAACTCACACCCTACCGAATAGAATATCGAACCCGGTATTACAATAGCCAATACAACGAATATCCGGCGAGTTTCAAAATGGACGTTACTACTTTGACCATAGTGTGAATAGTGGTTGGGAACATCAGCCTTTTCAAGGTTATGGCTCATACCATGATGAGCCCAATTACTATCCATACACCCACCGGTCATCGAGCAAAATTCCTCTCTACTAGAGTCCGCATGTAAGTTAGGTGAGTCAACACAAAGTTACTTGAGTCAACACGTAGTTCGGATGCAATGAATACCTTAGTTTTGGACGAAAGCAATGCAACGTGTGAACCTTCTTTCCTAGATGAAATCGGGGAAGTCATGTGAGTCGACTCAGAAAATGTTGTTAGAGGCCCAGGAAAGAAATGCTCAAGATAGTTTTAATTTCCAATATAGTGTTTCCAAAAATACCCTTGAAAATAGGATAGTTATTTGCATAATCAAGATGACGAGGATAAAATTGGTAACACTACTTTAGATGAGGTTCGACCATTTTCATGTTATTACAATGATGATTATGATGAGGATAGTGTTGATGAAGAATTTGAAATGAGTAGGCATAGTGATCAGGAATTCGTTACTCCAATTGAGCTTAACAACGATAATATTATTTCTAGTTTGAATCCAAATAATTTTAATAATTATTCACCTATTCAAAAGGACGAGGATTTGACTAGAGATACCACCGTTTTAGACGATATAGTTTTCCTTATGATTACGAAGCCGATTATGGTTTAGAGGAGCAGTATATTTTGAGTCTAGCGATGTAGAAACAATAGACTTAGAAAAAGAAAATGAACTTCGTAGAGATGAGTGAGGATGAACCCGACTTAGAAGAATCAATTGACCATTTTAGGGAATCGGATGACCTTGAAATTAGGGAAGTTGTGACTAGTCTATCTAGAGACACTTTGAAAACTCTAAGTTTGGGGGTGATTATCGTTCTCCATGTGCTTTAACTCTTAGAAAGGTCCCTCACTTGGGACTTGACATATGTGCCTCAACCATTTTAAAAGATTATCTTCATACACGTTTTCCGAACCTAGTGATGTCCATAGGGAAGTTCGGTTGTTAGAAACCCATCCTCGGTTGATGTGTTTTATCCGGCTATGATACCCAGTTGATTTTGTTTTCCCACCAAATATTTTTCAACCATTTGTGGGAATGTATGAGTTCAAAATGTGTCAGTTATTAAGTTCTGAGACTAAACCTAAGTACTTTAGGAGAATAGAAATGACACATTTTCTTAAGATTGACCGCCAGTTTCATCGTGGACAATTGTGCGAGTCAAACCTGATTGACTCTAAAGATCCACAGTTATTTAGGTTATTAATATGTGCTTCTAAGTTTTTACTTGAGTATTTTCAGACTCTAATACCTAAATCGGATCTTAGCCTCGAGGAAATCAACCCATGAAAATATTTTATTTGGACCCCGGTTATAGAACACGAACTGAACCACAACTAGATGTAGTTGTCTTAAAACGAGAAACTAGACAAGGGTGTGCATTATTTGTTAATTTTCTTGGCATATTGCGAGATTCCTTTTATTTGTGGTAGCTTTATTTGGTTTTGATGACCCACGAAATTCCGGCTATTACTTTATGATTCTATGAGGTGACTAATCCTTCATTAGTGCAGGCCGAAGACTTTAAACTTAGCACTTCTTGGGAGGTAACCCAATATTCATGCGACACGGTAATATCTTTCCTTAACTCTTTTACTTCAAATGGTAATTGATTTCTCCTTGTTCATGCTTTTATCTTTAGAACATTGAGGACAATGTTAGATTTAAGTTTGGGGGTATGGGAGAAACATTTTAGTTGCATTGTTAAACTCCAGAGCCTAGAAATTTATGCTTATTAAGGATGGCACTAACCAATCTAAATGGATGGAAGCATTTTGGTTGTAGGAGTTGAGGAACCAATCTGATTAGATGGCAACATCTAAAGAGTCTATTCATAAAAGCACAAAGCTCAGGTGTTAGAAATAACATGATAGTTTCACCAATCTCGTTGAGTCCTTTTCATACTTTTTATTTTATTTTGTTTTTAAACTATGTTTGTCTAAGTGATTAGGTGGGGCCCACGAATCAAGTTATTACCGATGCTAGGGTGAATTAGAGTGATTGAGATACCCAAAAAAAAAAAAAAAAAAAAAAAAAAAAAAAACTAGACCAATTAGACCAAACGGAAAAAAATTAACACTTGGGAATAGCAATATGTGTGTGTTTTCCCTGTCTCCGTCGCCTAAACAAGCGTGGAATGCGGGATCCACGGGAACAATCATGTAATTTGTTGACAAGAAGCATGCGCTTGGATCCAAAAGATCTAATCATGCGATTAAATAAAAAAAAAAAAAAAATAAAAAAAAAAAAAATAAAATTAATGTTCGGTGAATAAATCGGCAGCGGTTCCCTTGTATATGCCCAGACGTGTTGATCTAGAATTAGGTTGTCGACCACTTTGGTTCCCTTGTATATGCCGATTGTGTTGATATTAGTCGGACCCGGTATCTCACCATTAGGATAGGTTCATTTTGGCGTTGGCCTTGACGAGATATGGGAAACATTGATCACTTAGTAAACATCAAAACCATCTATGTTTTTCTCTATATCCATCTTCTTGATCTATCCATGTGATTAGTTTTGACTCGGGTATTGATGTCCATAGTGTGACTATCTCGAGTAGAGCTTTGTGACTTATATATGAATTTTAGTATGCTTGAGTGCAAACTCGTGTACAACAATTGGAATTTACATCGTCAGGGTACTTCCTCTTGTAGTCAATAAGTATGCCAACCAAGGAGATTCTTTAGTGCCTTCCAAGGTTACGCGTAGATATTTAGAAAATCTCGGAGAGTAAAGGTTTTGTGGGTACACCTCACGGTAAACCCTCCCGAGACTATAACTCGGCCACTAGGGCCACCTAGGGGTTTAAAGGCTTATTGCATCGCTAAATGCAATCGACGATGCTATGACGGCAGTGAGTTAGGATTTTATTTTCTTGATTTGATTTGCTCGGGACTAGCAAATAATAAGTTTGGGGGTATTTGATAGCGCATTTATGTGTCTATTTTGTTCTCGATTTTCTATATTTTTAGTACCCATTTTTGTACTTATTTGATTATTTTATGTTTTTGTAGGTGTTTTGGAGAAATAAGCTCGCGATAAAATTGACTCGAAAAGTGGTATTTGCGATCGTGGAGAAAATTACTATTCGGACTCCTGAAAAGGATAAGGGTACCCAGTTGATAAGGGTAACCCCCGGGGGCATTACTATCGGCACCCCATCGGTGGATAAGGGGCACTCATCCCTAGCTTTTGAAAATTGGTTTTGGCGAAAATTGTTGCGATTGAGAAAGCGAGTTAGGGTTGGATTTTTTTAAGCGTCTTTGGAGAGAGACTCAATCACCGATCTTTTAGGGATAGACTTGTTAGACCTAAACAAACAAGGAATGGGCGTTGGTTTGGATTAAATTGGGCACGGTTGTTAGTTCAAAGAAAACAGAGGAGTGAAACTAACTCGGTTCTGTTGATTGCCATGGGAGTGATTCGAATTGGAGTTTTCACGGGAACAACTTGGTTTAGTCCTGTTATCACGAAACGGGGGTCGTGCTAACTTCGAACTCGATTAAAAAGGAAACGAGAGGTGGAGGATGAACTCGGGTTTTACGCCAGTTAAATATGGAAGTTTTGGGTGAGACTCGGTAAAGATTTTGTCGGAATTTTGGGAGAGTTGGATTGGCATGGAGTTGTTGCAACAAGACGGGGCGGTAGGATTTTGAGATTCGTATCTACCAAAGATAGAAATCTTAGAGTCATCTGCGGTGGAGAAGACACGTACAGAGAAGGAATATATCCGTGACTTTGTGGAAAAGAAAAGAATATATTTGGAAGGATTTACTCGAGTTGGGAGAGCCTGTTGTGTATATAAGGGGCTGTACGAGTTCTAGAAAAGGAATCGAGGAGTTGGGGGTCGATACGGAGGCTCGGGGAGGCTGTAGAGGCGAAAATCGAGTTACGGGAAAGTAACTTGCTGCTGCTGTGAAGAAGAAGAAAGTGAAGAACATTAAGTGTGCGGGACGGTCGTATTTCGGTGTCTTAAATTTCAAAATCTGTAACAGTCCATCACCAACTATTATCTTGACTTTGTACAATTTTAGTAAAGTGACTTTTGTGACGCCATTACAGCGTTACAAATTCCTGTGTATATTATTCCTTCAATATAAACACCTTTTGGAGCTATGGATTATTATTTTGAGCGAGTATTTGACAACATGAGCTAAACCCCAACACTGGGACAGTGGAGGAAGCCATTCTTTTCGCATGTGGTAATTCTAATTAATTCTTTTATGACTTTTGCACTATTCTAAATTGATTTAAGATTTCTCTTAATTGATTGTGATGTCGTATGATGATGTATGCTTGGTCTAAGTGCTTTTGATGCGTCATGCTAGTGATGTACAGTCAATCTTCTAAAAATCTATTTTTGGCAAAGAAAGAGTCAATATTTTATAAGCTATAATTGTCTAGAATTAACAGTTGAACCACATGAGTATAAGAATTGGTGGAATCCTGAGTCTCAGTTCTCTCGATATTTGTGACAAAACTTGTGTATATATTTTTCTTAGTTTTTTTATTATTAAGTCTAAAATCAATCTTTACAAGTCTGAGTGAACGACAACCTTTCTTACCACTTTTTTACAACAACATAAAAATCACATCAATTTTTTTAGACGCATTTATGTGTCTATTTTGTTCTCGATTTTCTATATTTTTAGTACCCATTTTTGTACTTATTTGATTATTTTATGTTTTTGTAGGTGTTTTTGGAGAAATAAGCTTGCGATAAAATTGACTCGAAAAGTGGTATTTGCGATCGTGGGAGAAAATTACTATTCGGACTCTGAAAAGGATAAGGGTACCCAGTTGATAAGGGTAACCACAGGGCATTTACTATCGGCACCCCATCAGTGGATAAGGGGCACTCATCCCCTAGCTTTTGAAAATTGGTTTTGGCGGGAAAAATTGTTGCAGTTGAGAAGCAGATTAGGGTTGGATTTTTAAGCGTGCTGGAGAGAGACTCAATCACTGATCTTTTAGGGATAGACCTGTTAGACCTAAACAAACAAGGAATGGGCGTTGGTTTGGATTAAATTGGGCACGGTTGTTAGTTCAAAGAAAAGAGGAGTGAAACTAACTCGGTTCTCTGACCCATTGCCATGGGAGTGATTCGAGCGGAGTTTTCCACAGGAACAACTTGGTTTAGTCCTGTTATCACGAAACAGAACTTGGACTCGATTAAAAAAAGGAAACAGTGGAGGATGAACTCGGGTTTACGTGGTTAAATATGGAAGTTTTGGGTGAGACTCGGTAAAAGATTTTGTCGGAATTTTGGGAGAGTTGGATTGGCATGGAGTTGTTGCGACAAGGCAGGCGGTGGATTTTGAGATTCGTATCTACCAAAGATAGAAATCTTAGAGTCATCTGCGGTGGAGAAGACACGTACGGAGAAGGAATATATCCGTGACTTTGTGGAAAAGAAAAGAATATATTTGGAAGGATTTACTCGAGTTGGGAGAGCCTGTTGTGTATATAAGAAATCGAGTTCTAGAAAAGGAATCGAGGAGTTGGGGGTCGATACGGAGGCTCGGGGAGGCTGTGAGGCGAAAATCGAGTTACGGAAAGTAACTGTCTTGAAGAAGAAGAAGGCTGAAGAACATTAAGCTGCATGCGGGACAGTCGTATTTCAGTGTCTTAAATTTCAAAATCATCCATCACCAACTATTATCTTGACTTTGTACAATTTTAGTGACAGTGACTTATGTGACGCCCTTTGCAAGCGTTACAAATTCCATTGTATATTATTCCTTCAATATAAACACCTTTTGGAGCTATGGATTATTATTTTGAGCGAGTATTTGACAACATGAGCTAAACCCCAACACTGGGACAATGGAGGAAGCCATTCTTTTCGCATGTGGTAATTCTAATTAATTCTTTTATGACTTTTGCACTATTCTAAATTGATTTAAGATTTCTCTTAATTGATTGTGATGTCGTATGATGATGTATGCTTGGTCTAAGTGTTTTTGATGCGTCATGCTAGTGATGTACAGTCAATCTTCTAAAAATCTATTTTTGGCAAAGAAAGAGTCAATATTTTATAAGCTATAATTGTCTAGAATTAACAGTTGAACCACATGAGTATAAGAATTGGTGGAATCCTGAGTCTCAGTTCTCTCGATATTTGTGACAAAACTTGTGTATATATTTTTCTTAGTTTTTTATTATTAAGTCTAAAATCAATCTTTACAAGTCTGAGTGAACGACAACCTTTATTACCACTTTTTTACAACAACATAAAAATCACATCAATTTTTTGCCGCCGCATTGCTGAGGAGTCCAAGGAGTGAAGAGAAGATTTTGTATATAGCTATTTTATTTTATTTTTAGAAAGCGTAAATAGGGTTGTATTTTTGTAATTTTTCTTTTTATTTTTCGGACACTTTTTGGACTTTATTTTCTTTGGACTTGGACATTATTTTTTATTTTATTTTTTTTTTAAAACCCTAAGGAAAGGGTTAAGATTAAATATAAAGCATTTTGCGGGGAAGGGCGACGGTTCGATCTTGTCTCGGCCCCTCGGGGTTCGTACACCGACATAGGAGTCGGTGGCCGAGTCGACTTCAACGGTTCATCCCCGTGCAGGAACGGGAGGTAAGAATTCTAAACACCCGCGAATCTCTCTCATCGGTGGGTTTCTTGGATGATTTTGTATGCATATATGTTGAGGTCTTGAATACGGCTGTTTTTAATTTCCTAGTAAAGGGCAAGGACTGGCCATACAAGATAAGGTTCGGATTTCATCACCGTTCTCTTCTTGCCCGCCTTAGGAAAACGATACCAAAAGCGCGAACCTAAGCTTAAAATGCGACTAGAGCGAGACCGATAGGAGTAACGAGCTTAATAGGAAAATCATTCGAAAAATATTGGTTACTCTTTTAAGCACACTTCGAAGTTCATAAAGGTTTATGTGAGTTGAATGCGTGGTCACGCCGCATTGTAATTCGGTGAGGCCTTGGGTATCAAAGCTCCACTTTGCTTCCCTCGCCTCTATTCAACTTACTTTGACTCGGATTGATTCTAGAGGGGTTTGCTTAAATTGTAGCAATTCCCTTTCGGAAGGATTAGAAGCTGGTCTGAAACAATCTAAGTGGAGCCATCATGCTTTTGTTTGCTAGAAGTCGGTAGGTTTGTTTTGGTCGAGTCAACCTTGTTTGTGTTTGTGTAGAATTCCCCATTGAAATAGAATGTCGGGCCCCAGTATTACAATAGCCAATACAACGAATATCCGACTGAGTTTCAAAATGGACGTTACTACTTTGACCATAATGTGAATAGTGGTTGGGAACATCAGCCTTTTCAAGGTTATGGCTCATACCATGATGAGCCCAATTACTATCCACACTCACACGGGTCATACGAGCAAAATTCCTCTTTCTAGAGTCCGCATGTAAAGTTAGGCGAGTCAACACAAAAGTTACTTGAGTCAACACGTAGTTCAACAGAAATGAATAACTTAGTTATGGACGAAAGCAATGAAACATGTGAACCCTCTTTCCTAGATCAAATCAGGAAGTCATGTGAGTCGACTCAGAAAATGTTGTTAGAGGCCCAGGAAAGAGCTGCTCAAGATAGGCTTAATTTCCAATATAGTGTTTCCAATAGTACCTTTGAAAATGAGGATAGTTATTTGCATAATCAAGATGACGAGGATAAAATTGGTAACACTACTTTAGATGAGGTTCGACCATTTTCATGTTATTATTATGATGATTATGATGAAGATAGTGTTGATGAAGAATTTGAAATAAGTAGGCATAGTGATCGGGAATTTGTTACTCCAATTGAGCTTAATAATGATAATGTTTCTAGTTCAAATCCAAATAATTTTAACAATTATTCACCTATTCAAAAGGACGAGGATTTGTCTAGAGATACCACCGTTTTTAGACGATGTAGTTTTCCTTATGATTACGAAGCTGATGATAGTTTTGAGAGCGAGTTTCTTACACGAGAATATTGTTTTAGAGTCTAGCGATTTAGAAACATTAGTCTTAGACAAAGAAAATGAACTCGTAGAGATGAGTGAGGATGAACGACTTAGAAGAATCAATTGACCATTTTCGGGAATCAGATAACCTTGAAATTAGGGGAAGTTGTGACTAGTCTTTCTAGAACACCTGAAAACTCTAAGTTTGGGGGTGATTATCATTCTCCATGTGCCTTAACTCTTAGAAAGGTCCCTCACTTGGGACTTGACATATGTGCCTCAACCATTTTAAAAAGATTATCTTCATACACGTTTTCCCGAACCTAG
This sequence comes from Papaver armeniacum, assembly GCA_023531295.1. Lineage (NCBI taxonomy): Eukaryota > Viridiplantae > Streptophyta > Magnoliopsida > Ranunculales > Papaveraceae > Papaver > Papaver armeniacum. The sequence goes on along the minus strand of JAJJWW010006045.1, from coordinate 5,394 downwards.
TGATGTCCATAAGGAAGTTCAGTTATTAGAAACCCATTCTCTGGTTGATGTGGTTTACCCAGGCTATGATACCCAGATTGACTTTGTTTTCCCACCAAATATTTTTCAACCAATTGTGGGAACATATAAGTTTCAGATGTGTCGGTTATTAAGTTTTGAGACTGAGCCTAAGTACTTTAGGAAATTAGTATCGACACATTTGCCTAAAATTGACCGCCAGTTTCATCGTGGTCAATTGTGTGAGTCAAAACTAATTGACTTAGAGGATCCTCAATTATTCAGGTTATTATTATGTGCTTCTAAGTTTTTATTTGAGTTTTTCCAGACTCTACAACTTGATAATTTGGATCTTACTTATGAGGAGCATGGCCCAAAGAAATTTATTTAGACCCTTTCATAGAACCGAACCTGAACCACAGCTAGATGTAGTTGTCTTAAACGGGGAAACTAGACAAGGGTGTGCTTTATTTGTTAATTTTCTTGGCATGTTGCAGATTCCTTTTACTTGTGATAGCTTTATTTGGTTTTGAAGACCCACAGAAATTCCGGCTATTACTTTATGATTCTATGAGGTGATTAATCTTTTGTGTGTCTGGCTGAAGACTTTAAACTTAGCACTTCTTGGGAGGTAACCCAACATTCATGCGACACGGTAATATCTTTCCTTAACTCTTTTACTTCAAATGGTAACAGTTTCTCCTTGTTCATGCTCTTAATTTTATCTTTAGAACATTGAGGACAATGTTAGATTTAAGTTTGGGGGTATGGGAGAAAGTTTTAGTTGCATTATTAAACTCCAGAGCTTAGAAATTTATGCTTATTAAGGATGGCACTAACCAATCTAAGTGGATGGAAGCATTTTGGTTGTAGGAGTTGAGGAACCAATCTGATTAGATGGCAACATCTAAAGAGTCTATTCATAAAAGCACAGAGCTCAGGTGTTAGTAATAACATGATAGTTTCACCAATCTCGTTGAGTCCTTTTCACTTTTTTTTATTTTATTTTGTTTTTAAACTATGTTTCTCTAAGTGATTGGGTGGGGCTCACGATTCAAGTTGTTACCACTTTGCTAGGGTGAAATAGAGTGATTGAGTTGCTATAAAAAAAAAAAGACTAGACCAATTAGACCAAACGGAATAAAATTAACACTTGGGAATAGCAATATGTGTGTGTTTTCCACTGTCTCAATCGCCTAAACAAGCGTGGAATGCGGATCCACGGGAACTATCATGTAATCTGTCGACAAGAAGCATGCGCTTGGATCCAAAGATCTAATCATGCGGTTAAAAAAAAAAAAAAAAAAAAAAAATGTTCGGTGAATAAATTGGCCGATGGTTCCCTTGTATATGCCGGGCGTGTTGATCTAGAATTAGGATTGTCGACCATGGTTCCCTTGTATATGCCGATTGTGTTGATATTAGTCGGACCAGAGTATCTCGGTCCATTAGGATAGGTTCATTTCGGCGGTGGCCTTGAGACGAATATGGGAAACATCGATCACTTAGTAAACATCAAAACCATCTATGTTTTCTCTATATCCATCTTCTTGATCTATCCATGTGATTAGTTTTGACTCCGGGTATTGATGTCCATAGTGCGACTATCTGGGTAGAGCTCGTGACTTATATATGAATTTTAGTATGCTTGAGTGCAAACTCGTATGCGACAATTGGAATTTCGCATCGGTACTTCCTCCCTTAGTCAATAAGTATGCCAACCAAGGAGATTCTTTAGTGCCTTCCAAGGTTCTGCGTAGATAGTTAGGGTGCGGGTATAAAAGGTTTTGTGGGTACACCTGCGGTAAACCCTCCCGAGACTATAACTCGGCCACTAGTGCCACCTAGGGGTTTAAAGGCTTGTTGCATACGCTAAATGCAATCGGCGATGCTGCGACGGTGAGTTAGGATTTTATTTTCTAGATTTGATTTTCTCGAGGACGAGCAAATAATAAGTTTGGGGGTATTTGATAGACACATTTTTGTGTGCGATTTAATCTCAATTGTATATTTTGTTAGTGCTCGATTTTGTATTTATTATGGCTTTTTGTGTCTTTATAGGTGTTTTGGGGAAAATAAGCTTTTGCGGCGAAATTGGCTCGAAAGTGTATTTGCGCTCGGGAGAAAATTACTATTCGGACCCCTCATTTGGATAAGGGACGCTTCAATTACTAAGGGGTACACCATTGATAAGGGGCACCTAATTGTTATTTATACCCCGGACACCCGGTTGTTAAAGGCACCCGACATCGGAGTTAGGGGGCGACTTGTCTTCTTCACCATTCAAACGAAATTTTGGCGGGAAAAGTGAGTTTGAAAATACGATATACATGCGAATTGGCTTTGGATTGGATTTGGGTGAGATTTTCTCATGGATTCGGCTCATGTGGGCTGGTTCGGTTAAACGGGGACGATATATGATTTAGGATATTTCCATAATCGAGAAAGTGCGATATTCACGGGATTGTTTGGATATTTTGGAAGAAATATACTCGGAGATTTTCTCGTTTTGAAAGCGGGAAGTACGTGTAAACTTGCGAGATATAGTTCGGTTGGATTCGATTCTATCAAAAAGGAGTTTGGACTAAACGAGGGGAGGCGCGTAAGAAGAAGAGTGATTATCGTGACTTGGCCGTGAAGAAGAAGAAAATATTCCGAGAGATTCAAAGGACCACGTTGCCTATATATAGGTTCATAAGGAGTCACAACAGGCTAGTCGAGACTTTGGGAGAAGTTGGGAGAGCCAACGAGAGGCTCGGGAGCGAAGAACAATAATTGCGAGAGAAGTTCTCTGCTGTTTGCACGAAAAGAAAGGGACGAAGAACATTGAACCTGACAAAGACGATCGCGAAACAATATCGTAATATCACGACGGAGGAGGCGATCTGCATCGGGCGAGTCTTATTTTCTACAACGAGTTTACCTATATCGTTTACAGAATGATGTTGTAACAGTGTTTGCTTGTAACACTTATACGGCGTTGCCAAGCTAATACGAGTCATTAGTTTTCTCTTGTTTTTCACCTATTTGAGCTATGAACACCTATTTTGAGCACGTGAATAATATGAGGAGCTAAACCCCAACACTGGGACAATGGAGGAAGCCATTCTTTACGCATGTGGTAATTCTAATTAATTCTTTTATGACTTTTTGCACCATTCTAAATTGATTTATGATTTTCTTGATTATTTGTGATTTTTGTCGATGGTGTATGCTTAGTCTAAGAACTTTTGATGCATCATGCTTATGATTTACATCTAATACTTTATAAAATCTATTTTTGGCAAAGAAAGAGTCAATATCTTTTAAGCTATAATTGTCTAGAATTAATAGTTGAACCACATGAATATGAATTGGTGAAATCACGAGTCTCAGTCTCTCGATATTTTGTGACAATCTTGTGTACATATTTTCTTTGTTTTTAGTATTTTCTTAAATCGAGTCTTTACAAGTCTGAGAGGAACGACATCTTACTACCACTTTACTACAACTTGTTAATATCACATCACATTACAGCTCAGCCGTATCGGCACAAACCCCATTTTGTTATCACTTGTTACGTCACTAGAATTCAGTTAGCAAGCCATAGATCATTGTAAGCACCCCATCGTCTCCCTGTGGATCGACCCGTACTTGCCGCGTCTCCGATAGGCGCTTAGTGCACTTGCGGTTATTACCTTAGGCCAATTTATTTACCCATCTTCCAGGCCTACCAGGGATGCACCGCCAAAACCTCAGCATCAGATCCGCGTGTGGGGTCACCTCCGCAGCTATCCTTAAGGACATTCCAGTCATCACCAAAGGCAGATTGAAGTCCGAGACAAGCCCCATAATCGTGGCCATGTCAAATGATTGTTCCCGGATAAAACCTTCAGAAGGAAAACTCATGATAAGCATCCCCATCCTTTTCACCACTATCAAGAGCAATTCTCTTACCCTTGTCCACAACAACCCCACTTGACTTAGTAGCCCCCTCAGCCTGTGATAGGTGTATAATACACCTAATTTACTATCTAGTAGTTTATGCTTTCTTTGCTATTTTTCTTGTAAATTATGTATTTTACGCTTGTTTTGAGTTTTATAGCTACTTGGTCGCACGGGAGAAAAGAAGAAGAAATCACCCAATTTGAGCCAAAAGGGCAAAAAGGTCATTTCACCAAGGAGGAATACTATATGGAGCCCAGCCAAGGTTAAGGGCTACTCTCTATTGGAGGATTACTAAAGAAAGGACAGGTTCAAGTTAAGGGGCTGCCAAAGGGGTAGCCCTTATCCCGGAAATGTAGTCTTATTATCAATTTGGTAAAATGGATGGGTTATGTCCATGGATGCATAAACCCATAGACCCACACCCACACTCCGTACCCGAATCCGCCCCATTCACTTAAACCTAAATCGAGTTTTGGGTTTTCTTTTTCTCTTATTTTTCCTACACATGAGAGTTCAAACACCATGCGCCGTTTTGTTAAATTGGGTCCGAGCTCGATGTTGAACAACGAGGACAAGAAATTTAAGATGTTAATGCTTTTCTGTAGAGGAAAATTTAGGGTTCGATTCGAGTCTAAGCTGCTGTTGAGAACCCGAGAGATCAAAGTGATGAGTGAAGAACTGCTTGGATGTTGTGAAGCTCGGGAGATGAGAGAAGCAGATCGATTGGAAGAAAGGGTCTCGAGTTCAAGAGATTGTGTGGCTATAATCAATTGGAAAATGGTTATGAATTTGTGGTTGATACGTGAAGAAAAAAGGATGGGATCGTTTTGTGGTTGAATCTCGAGATGGTAATGAAATTCGAAGAGATTAGTGCTCGATCTGAAGCCGAAATCGAAGAATTGGGGGTTCTCTGTGAACTCGATTGCCCGAGAGATCAACGGGGTGATCGTTGAAGTGAAGCGATGAAGAAATTCGGAGAAATTAATGTTGATAGTTGGTGATGCTATTAGATACGTGTAGGAAGAAGATGGTGGTAATGGTTGGTCCGAATTCGATAGAATGAATCGGAGAAGATAAAAATGGTTCTCAAAATTAGATGTATGTGCTAGGATTTGAGCGGGGAAGGCGGGGAAGGAAGAGGCTGATTTTGGCGGGAAAAACATAAAACAGACCAAGACTCGGCCGATTCTGCGGTGTGACGAGTCAACTCGCGGCCTCGCCGAAGACCGATCCCAACCGGAGTTCGTTGGCCGATTCCGGTTAGCTGAATTAGATCAAGTCAGCCTAGTAAGCTTGGTGACTCGATGGCGACTCATCCGAGTAAGCCCCGATTAGGCGAGTCGAAGCCAACTCGAGTCGACTCACTCATTCTCCTTGACCTTTGACTAACGGTTGACTGACGGTTGACTTTGTTTGACCGTTAGTCCTAACGGTGGACTGACGGAATATTCCGTCGAATATTCTCTCAGC
>JAJJWW010006044.1:0-19201 GCA_023531295.1 Papaver armeniacum | reverse complement strand
TGTGTATTTTATGCAGTGCATCGTATCATGGTGTGGTAAAGTGACGGCAACCACGTCTCATCGGCCAATTAACTCGACTGGTTATATAACCAAGCCGGTGAAGTTGGACGGACGAGATGATCTTTGAGACACTCATCTCATGACCCGCGAAAGTATGATCTCGGGCCACTCAGTTCTTCCTGAAGTTGAATGGTCGAGATCAATTTGTGACATGAAAACCATTCCGCAATAGCCGCGCGTCATGCCCACCGGGCGCACGTTCCAAGGTGACCAATCTTGGCCTGGTCTCGCCGATCGGTCTGGTGTGAAGGTGGTAGGATGGTGCTCATACCTATACCTTAATATCCCATGAAAACGTGATCTCGAGCCATCTAAATCGTCAGACGCGAAGTTGGCGGTGGAGATCAGCTTGCGGTTTGGGAGGTGTGACCACGCTAGTTTGGGCGCGTCTTGGAACAAATCCGGCATGATATGCCTTGGCGATCGGGTGAGGGGATAGATGGCTCCACGATGGTCATCTTCATCTTTATGACCGGACTGTAATCTAATCTTGGACCCTCCATTCGTGCCGGAGAAGATGGACGCTAAATGATGCTCAAAACCCTAATTTTGGGTTTCAAGGCCGTGCGACCATGCTTTATTCGGCGTACTGAATTGGGATAACCAACCATGGTTGGTCCTGACCGATTGGTCAGGTATGTAGGCAGGGCCCATGGTGATTGTGTTGACATGCTCTGGGGCCCTTTGAATCTACATATACACCCTCCATCTATACACGAAGATGGATGGTTGAGACTGTTTTGCGACACATGTAATATCCGCAAACCCTAATTTAGGGTTTTCCGTCCATCTTTGCTCTGGTTTGGATGTCTTGGCAAGCTAGGCCGGGAGGCCGACCGCGGGGTCCGTGTTGGTTCGGGCATGGATATTCCATACCAGCAGGGTGATGGAATTGATCTTGGTCATCGATCATGCTTGTGGAGTTGGATGACTATGATCATATCCGGACTGATCTGATCAGTCGGATGCTCAATCGGAGCTAGTATAACACACACGAGAGGGCTCAATCAGGCTAGATAACATACCGAGAGGGGCTCAATCGGGCTAGTATAACACACCGAGAGTCGGCCCAGTCGGGTATTTCGTACATGGTTTCATTATAATGCTTGGAGGTTCGTGTTGCTCTGTAAGAGCAACACTCATCGTCATGCCGCACCGATAATGAGTACAACAGAAATACAAGGGCATTAGCATTAATTAATAATGCTAGAAATTCACAGTGGTATATGGGATTGTTGCTACATGCTCCAACCTGGATGAATTTCATGTATTCCTGAGAATGGGATTGTTGCCACATGCTCCATTCTAGGTGAATTAGTAATGTGAAGGAGTATCAACACTTATTAATGGCTTTATATTTTACAAGATGTCACGCATAATTTTCCTGGTTTTACAATTTTAACCTTAAATGAAAATCCACCATCAACATTAAGTCCCCCGCCTAGCACGTAATGGTTACACCATTGTGGGTAGGCATGAGATGGTGACGATTAAAGACAAAGCTTATGAGACAAAGTTAGATGTTACTGTGAAAAGCAGGTCATCCTGTCCTTGGAGCATGTCACGTTCAAGAGGCGTCCGAGGGCGAGTGTTCCCCTAGCATTATGTCGGTTTTTCCTGCTTGATGGACTTTACGCTACGTTTTAGTTCGTGAGGCTAATACGCACCTGCTGATCGAACGTGGGACCCGATGTGAGCAAGCTCGCTTTTTTTAAAAAATGAACCTTGTGTGCCAAGAGGAATACATGGAAGTTCAAAAATTCTATGTTCTTTATACACTTCCGAGTGTGGACGAGAATAAGTGTGGGGGAAATTTCTATCGAGCGATAATTTCATTATTATTTTCTTGTGCTAACATTTGTATGGAGTTATTGTTTTGCATAAACAGTATTATGGGTGGATCCTCAAATTTTCAGATTGTTAGTATACGGGGAATGAATCTAGCAAAAGCTAAGTCCGACAGTCAACTTTAAAACAAGCGCTTAATGGGAGGCAACCCATAGGTTTTGTATTTCTTATCCTTTTGCTTTTGTTATTTCTTTTTCTTGTTCCTTATCATGTTAAAATTTCCCACCTTGACTTTACTTGAGGATTCAATTACATTGAGGACAATGTAAGGTTTAAGTGTGGGGAGTGGTTAAGCATGTATTTACAAAAAATTACAAGAAAAATTAAAAATTAAAAATTAAAAATTAAAAAAAAAAAGTTTTACATAAAAACTCCAACTTTTAAAGATTTTAGAGTCACTAGCATATTTCTAGGTATGTTTACATAGAGATTATGTCGAAACATAATTGAACTTGGAAATGTTAGAGAACTACATTCGGATTTCTTGCTTGTTTGAGTGTTAAATAATGGATTTAATCATGCCGGTGATGCGAATTTGGTGCGGGAGAAATGCGTTATTAGAGTTGCTGATCAATCATTAGTGGAGACTACCCGTATTCATATCATGAGAGGCACCGACCAGAATTCTTCCATCTACTAAAGAGCTTCTTTTGAGTGTGTGTCACCATACGTTAATTAAGGTAGAATGGTGAGCTACCCAACCTCCCACCAATAGAAGCACTACTCTTTGATCTCTTGAGTGCTAATTTTGTCAATCATGAGGGTGACGTCCATGGATGAAAACTTCCTTCTTGTAGTTCGATTTGCAGTTAGCACCATTCTCTCTCGCGACAACAACGGATCCATAGAAACAACATCATCATCAACAAGGAGCGACATCAAAATCTACAAGGAAAGTTGGAAAAAGTTCAAGGTTTATAAGCAACAAAACGAAAAAGAGCAAATTTCAAATACAAGTAAAGCAACATACAAATGAGCGGATTTTACATATATGTTGAGGACTTACAAAACAATGAGGTAATTTTATATCCAAGTATGAAGACTTATTCATGAAAGGGAAGAAAATTAAAAGGTGAGAATTTTGAAGTTTATGATTTCAAGACGATACAAGTTGTGAAGAATCAAGCGGTAAAATACTTCTCCCACGGCCATGGTTTATTTTGTAAAAAAAAAAAAAAAAAAAATTGAAAAAAAAAAAAAAAGAAGATTAAAGATTAAAAAAAAAAAAAAGAAAAAAAAAAAGAGAAAAAAAAAGAGAAATATTTGTTTTGTTAATAAGCCGTGGGAAGGAAAATTTATAAGGAAGTTTCAAGCGACAAGGATTTTTTTTTAAGGTAAAAAAGAGTTATAAATTGTCAAGGATTTATGAAATTCGAGGGTTTATCATCAATAGTTGAAACCGAAGACGAAGACCATGAAGATCAAGACGAGGAGCGGAAGACGTTTCTATTGGATGCCGTGAGAGTGGTGTTATCATAATTGGCGATCGAATGTGAAGGTGAGTAAGTAATCTCATCCTCGATAATAATGGTTGATTTCCTTTCTTAGAGATCGTCAGAAAAATGGTTTTTCAAAATATTAAAAGATGTGGGTTTTTAAAATTATTTGGGAAGTTGTCCTTCCCACCATTCAACGTGTTGCATGAATTCTCTTTCATTCCTACCTGCACACATGTAAGACCCATAAAAAAAAAGCCGTCTTTTGAGTGCAATTATCATAAAAATCCTTTGTGGTGAGGGGAGTCGGCGAAATGCTTATTGATCGTTTCTCAAACACGCGTTCTCTCATTATGGTGTGGTTATTTCTCACTCAACATTTAAGAATGAGAATATGTTCTTTAGTATTTCTAACTTCTTATTACTAGCATGCAAAACTCTATGTCCTCATAGCTCTTTGGATACTTGTGACGCTTGAACGCTTTGAAGTTGTAAGTTTTTAGTTTGATTTGCTCGGGGACTAGCAAAGTCTAAGTGTGGGGAATTTGATAGGGTGTAGAATACATCTTATTTACTATCTATTGTTTATGCTTTCTTTGCTATTTTTCTTGTAAATTATGTATTTTACGCTTGTTTTGAGTTTTATAGCTACTATGGAGTCACACGGAGGAAAAGGAGAAGAAATCACCATATTTTAGCAAAAGGGTAAAGTTGTCATTTCACCAAGGAGGGAATACTATATGGAGCCCAGCCAAGGTTAAGGGGAGGTCAAAGAGGTGTCCCTTATCCAAAAGAAGGGAGTGAGAATAACACATTTGGGGTGTACTTATGGTGGGTGTCTGAATCCACCCACACCCGAAACCCATAGACCCACACCTGCACTTGATCCATGCCCGAATCCGCCCCATTTAACCCAACCCTAAATCGAGAAGATTATCTTCTCCTCTTTCCTTTCTTACATAGCTGAAATTGAAAAGCAGCTCTGCTATTTTGTGAAGATCCAGATCGAGAAACCGAGAGGAGAAAATCGAATCGAGAAAGAAGAGATGAAGAAGAGAGGATTTATTGAAATGAGATTTGAAGTTCATACATTAATGGTGTTGTCGAGCTCGAGCCGCTCCAATGGGGTTTTGAGTTTAATCGAGATTCACTTGGAGATGATGGTTATGCTGAACCGAGAAGAAATTGGGTTTCGATTTGTGGAGGAATTGGTGATTTTGTTGGTTACTGAGTTAGAGATCGAGAACTGAAGAAGCTCAGGGAGAAGATGAAAGCAGTATGAAGGTTCAAATTGAAGGAGTTGCACGTGGTGATTTAATGGGAGAAAGAAGGTGGTTATCTGCTGTGAAGATTGGAACATAAGAAGGAGATGGAGATACTGAAGATTATCATGGGATATGAGTAGTTGCCGGTTCTTAAAATGAATGATGAATTTTGGTTTGAATCTGAGTGATTGAATGGGTTAATCAAGTTGGGTTGAACTCGATTTGGGATTTGAGTGATTGAAGATGATACACTTGTCAGCTTCTTTGTCTTCATTTGGGGAGAAATTGGAAGAATGATTGCAATAAGAATGAATGAGGAAGGTCGATGATGGTCTCAGAGAAATAATTGAATGAGAAGATAGGAATGAAGACTGGATATGAATTTGGAGAAAAGTTAATGGTGAATGTGCGGCTACAATCGGGCGGTATGTCTTTTCAATACCGAGGCTAAGAGGTTTGCGGTGTCTGTGAATATAGGTGGCAGCAATTTGTGCTTGATTTGATGTCACAGTGCAGTGGCCCGAGCACATGGATGTTTGTGAGCTCATACTGTGCAAGTGGAAATGAATTGAATTGGTGGCGTTGTCTTTGAGGCAACAAAACTGGGCTGCAATTGGAGAAAAGGCAAGGAAATGATGCGTGGGAGCTGAGTTGTAGCTATTGCAAAGACATGGAAATGGTGCACCGAATCGGGTGCTCTAGCTAGTGGTGGTGAAACTGAATGGCAAAAGCTGCTTGGATGGTGTTTGTTGGTGCCAAGTGAACTCTAGGCTGAAATGGGCTTAACTCTTGAAATGTTAAAGCCGTAGGAAGAGCCTTAATAGGATTGCAGTGATGGGTACAAAGGTTGATTGTTGCGTAAAAACTCAAGAGCTGGGCAGCGGATGAGATTGCGGTGGTTTGGGATAGGAATGGTGGATGTGATATTGCATAAGAATTGGGTTGTGAAATCGGATTGGCAAGAAGTCAAATGCGGGTGAGATTTGTGGGAAGTCGAGAAAGCACCGAGATGGTGTTAGGCTTGATGGCCAGGTGATGGCGGTTTCTTGCGGTGGATTAAGCGAGCAATAACGGGCCCTAATGAGTGCGGTTCGCGATTAGGGTGCGGAGATGAGCAATGGGATGAAAGCAATGTCGGAAATGGGTGTTGGCCGAGATGAAGTTACACTGATGAGATGACACAACAGGAAGTGAATGAAATACTATATGGTTTTACAGAGATTTGGGTATGTCTTGTGCCCGAACGCAACGAAAAGGAGTCATGATGGATTGTTTACATGGATTCACTTACATGAGTATTGACAAAGAAGTGTGGCTCAAGTTGTGAGGTTTTGCTCAAGTCGAAATGAATGTGCGCCGGGTGCTATGGAAGCTGTTTTGGCCTGGCAGATGGTTTGAAATTTAATGAGAAGGAATTGAACAGCCATCATGGCTGGATATGAGCTTGTGAAGCACAATGATAGTGCAACACAGAGTATGGCCTGAGCAATGGCCTGACCTGGCTAAGTTAACTCAGTCAGCTGAATCTGACTCCACCCTGACTCACCTGACTCGACCGATCCGACCCAGTTGACCCGACCGATCCGTCCGCTGGACCGGGCGGACTTTGCCGGCCACCCGAGACACTTTCCTATGACTGATTCCGGCCACAATCCCAGCTTTTCCTACGAGCAAAAATTCCAATTTTCTATGGACTTCTCTCTATGGGCGTGAAGACTTGGACTAGGAATTGGATGGAGAATTTGGCTCAAATTTGGAAAGAGAAGATGAAGAGTTGAGAAAGACTTGAATTTGGAAGTTGAATTGCTAAAGGAAAAGGATTCTAATCCTTGGAAAAGTTGGAGAATATTGAAGCCTATAAATAGAGAAGTTTTCTATATCTTTTTACATCTCTACACACACAACACTTTTCTTTTCTTATTCTTTGTGTGAACTCTTTAACATGAGTAGATAATTTTATTGATTGAGGATGAATTCCTAGTTCTTAATATATGATTTGAAGTTTTGTTTTCAATTCTATCTTGAAGTTTTTCACATGATTATCGTTTGTTTTTACTAATAGGAATGATCTTAATGACATTCATGATTGATTGATAGATTGTTTGGGTAGCCAACTAAATTGATTTATTCGATTTAATCTAAAGCTAAAAAAAAAGTGAAAGTTAGGGATAAGTAACCGTTTCTTGACTCTTTACATAAGTAGCAAACACGAGACCTTGCGGAGGGATTCCGTGGAGCAATTGTGTGTGGAAACAACGTTAGCAAGTAGACCTTGATCTAAGAGTCTAACTACTAATATTGACCTAATAAGTTCATAAATCTTAATGCGTTTATTCAAATTACATCTAGAGTGATCTACTACTAGGTGGTTTGGTAAATAGAATCCGGTAGTCGAGAACTTCCGTGTCCCAGGTGATATAAGGGATTTAGGGGTTTAGCACCGATCTAGTTGCTTTACCTACGGTTGGTGATAATTTGTGACCAATAACAAGTAGAAAAGAACATAACTTGATTCATTGTTTCGTAACGAAGAAGGATTCCTTGATCTTGTCTCTCTTATTGCTTTCAACTTTATCTTTTAGTTTTTTTGTTTATTTTCTTTTGCTTTTTACACCCCCCCTTTCGTGACAATTTTTTACAACTAGAATCTCTTGCTCCTCGTGGGAACGAACTTGACTTCCATTATATTATTTTTAATTGAGTGGAAATATTGATTAATTTGATTGCACCTACGACACGCATCAAATTTTGGCGCCGTTGCTTGGGAGCAAAATGTGGATGATTTTTAGTCATTTTTATTTTTCTTTTTGCTTTATTCTTGCTTTGTTGGATTCTATACCGTATCTAACTTGGTTTCGATAATCTTTCAGTGCCGTTTTCCATGTATGGTGGACAAGAGCAAGCATATTACAACAATCAATACGGTTTTCAACCTCAACATTATGACAACTTCCAACCATCCTTAGGATACAATCAAAACCAATCTTTTGGCTATGATCAAATTCCTACAAACCTTATGGATATTCTCATACATATCAACAACCTTATGACGGGTATGTAAGTGGACAATCACAAGGATGTGAGGATAGTTTTGTTTATGATCGAAATTCTCTAGTTTTGCATAAGATGTCTGCCATGATTGGGGATCTTCAACAAAAGTTGCAAGAATCACATCGAGAAATTCAAAGGAATTCGGAGAAATTATACGAACAAATTAACCAACCTTTGGAGACTTTTGATGACGCTAGTGTAGATTACTTGAGCCTTGATCTTAATAATGATCAATCACCTATTCAAAAGGAAGAGCTTGAGGAAGATGCATTTATTGCTTGGAAAAAATTTCTTAGGGAAAGATATGAGTCCGCGAAGTGTATGAGCGTTGCAACAATGAGGAAGTTATTCCAACTCCGGATCATAATAACGATCCTTCACCTATTCAAAAGGAGGAGATTGGGTGTGACTTACCTATTGTTATAAACGGTGTAACACCCGCACAAGAAGATCTTACAATCTATACCGACGAGAATCATTTTAGTGAATGGCCCGATTCTCGATGATGAGAATGTTGAAGAGATGATGCTAGAGGATGAAACCACATTCATTGATTTTGTGGAAGACCCAATTGAACTTGCGAATGATTTTAATGTTGGCAATCTTGTGTATAAACTGTAATGAAACAAACAGAGAAGAATAGAAAAGAGAGGAAGGATGCAAACTCGCTTAGACAAACCAAAGTCGAGGCAAGGATTATATCCTCTATCCTTAAGACAGATTCACCCCGCACAGGTGCTCACGGATTATCGGTGTCTGCCTCCCGAGGATACAACGACTTTCTTCTCGATGTAGTAGCACTCCAAACTTCGAGAAACGGCGAACCAAAACTTAAAGTGATGAACCCTCTCTTTGACACAAACTTTTAGGATGCAAGTAGAATGATGATTAGGTTTCTGATTGATTCCTATCTCTAAGTGTGTGCAGGGTATTTATAGAATTACTAGTACCTCTTCAATGAAGAATCATGATGCTTCAAGGATTTCTTCATGGGGTGCGTCTCTAGAATTCCAATTTGAATTCCCGAAGGGTTGTTTCCCTTCAAGTCTGGTTTTAGGTTTCCTACCGTTTCAAACTTGAAACTTCTTAACCTAACTAATAGGCCAAACTAGGATTAAGCCTATAACTACTAATCCATTCAACACCCAAATCCACACGGTACTAGTTATACGAATTTTCCATTCATATATAGAAAATTGGATCCAGTTTTTCCAACAATCCCCCACATGAATGAAAATTCATTGACTAACAATGTGAGTGAAAATGCAGACAGACACTAAAGAGAGTTCAAACGGAAATAAATTGCATGGGGATAGGTAGCTTTCGCCTTGAACCTTCCTTAGTGAATAGCTATCGGGATTACTCTTTGGTCAAGTGTGCCGAGGTTTTGAACCCGGTTTTAAGTGTAAACCTAGACAATAACTATCACACAATTTATTTCCTCACCAAGTTGGTTCTCATGGTTGTGTTCATTTCGGCCCTGAACAATTCTCGGAATTCATGAAGCGCTTTTAGATGAACCCAGCCTATCAAAGGTTCTCACGGAAGCGGCCACACTTCTCACTTCATATAGGTGATTTCCTATTTAAGAGTATCCTGTCATACCCTATTTGGAATTTCCAAATCTTAGGAATCATTAAAAGCATCGCTTATCCTTAACTACGCGACAGGCAGCACTGTGTCATCATAGGAATGGGTAGAAACATATCTCTATTCATGTTCCCCGATTAGCTTCGTGTGAATCGTTCTTAATTTCATTTTCCCGTTGAACCTAGATCTTGGGATCTCCAAATCAACTAGGTTGGGTTTCCTTAATACGATTCTACGATATAGGCTTTAAGCCCATTCCCCTCGATGATCCTTTTATATCTCTAGTTAATCCATCATATTACGCGCGGTCTCATAAGACTATTTACTAGAGATTATGCCAACTTGTTGTACGTAACTTCTTAGTGCATGCTTATTAGTTTTCATGTCATACATATGTACACCGTTTCTTGTAACTCTTCCAATAAGGTGGCCATTCCTTATTCAGTTACTTATGTGTCGACAAAGCTAGCTTACCTTGACAAGAAACTAACCCATAGTTACCCCCACAATTGTTGGACTTCAACATTACCACACCTGGTACATATAACATTTTCTTTTCACACATTGTATGTGTGTGGACTATTCACCGTACAATCTAGATAATACACCTATCTAAATCTCACAAGGTTACACTTACACATGCCGTCTCCTTGTACATCACATGTTCATATTCTAAGAACTTTTGTGGCATGAAAAGAACCAAGATATACCATTCCAAACAAGACGTACTTAACTTAGAATGTTAAATTGCTCAAACACCCCCCACATTTCGACTATGTCTATTGTCATGAATTCTTTCCCAACTTGAATTCATATGTGACACAAGGTCTCTCCAAAGGGGTTGATATCTAAGATCATTAGTCCAATCCAATTAATTATAATAAGCAAAGCCTTTACCTCTTTGTCATCGCGTTGCTAAAATTAATTGGACCTGCCCTCTTCCGAGTGCATTCCATACGATCACCACTTATCGGTAATAGAACCATACGGACACATTAGTTTTGACTAACTAGTTACCATTCACCCAAGATCTCGTCAGGAAACAAAGAGTCGCATAAGTTTAGCAACCAGCAATAACATTGGATGAATCCGAGTTGTTTTCGGACTCCTCTCGTCACCGTCGAACCAAGCGGTGTGGTTCTTGATCAATTGTACTTGTACAATTTTTGCTACTAACCCACGGTATAGTGTTTACTATGAAAATTCCAGTTGTTTAAGTTTCGTGACCAAATGTCAAAATCAATATTTAACAAGACGGAATTCACTACAAAAGCATTACTCTTGCTAGTTGCTACCTTGTAGTACTATACTCAAGAATTAATCAGAATTCAATGAGCTACTTAAATCCTAAGAGGGGCATAGCCAAGATTTATTGATCAAGACATACTTAAGATTCCTATATATCAGTAATCTTGAGCACCAAAACTAAGTGGCCCTTTTCCGAGATCACAATGGTTTAAAATATATTTTCGTTTCCAAAATTGCCTTAATTTAAACAACGACCCCTCAAGTTACATGGATTGGACCAACCATGAGATGTCCCTTTCTTGTAACTTTGTAAGCACACGGATTGCCGCAAAAAAAAAGAAGTTTCTTAATCATGATTTAATTAAAGAAACTTCCATGATCCATGTAAATGGTCCGGTGCCGGCACTAACTCAAAGTGTACGGATGCTTGAAAATTCTTTTGATCCATAGAAGAATACGTAGTAATCAGACACACATGAATTCATGTACTTAATGCGGCAATGCTATTTAGGCCGTGGATTGCTTTCCGTGATCGAAACCAATCAACATCTCGAGAAACCACCGTTGTATCCGTAATGCAAAACAACGACAAGGATTTCAAGATGTGTATGGTCAGAACCATGGCTCGGTCAGGTTTTCGCATGACTTGATGTTAGAATCAATCTTTAGTAGATTCATGATCATGCATCAATACCATATCCGAACCCCGCTAGCCAATCTAACTTAGGCTTCCAAAAAGAGGCGTGTTGGTGAATGGATTATTAAGCATCCCGACTTTTCAAATTGCAACTATTCAATTTGAATATTCAAACCAAATTCACCCGATACTTACAGGGTGAATTGTTATGGTAAGACTGAGCATCCATGTCTTGTAGAACCTGTGTCCACGAGTACACGCCAATCCTTACGGCACTCACTCCAACCACATTGCAAACTGTCTTGAAAAAATAATTTTATGCTAAACATATTATTTATTTCCCTTGAAAACAAGCTTCCAATTATTCTTCCCTTACTGCGTAAATTCCTCCCAATTTAGATTGAAGAAATGCTCTAATTGCAATCCGTTACGCACTTTATAACCATCATAAATTGATGAACCACTACTGCTCTAACGTATTAGTGTATCACAACACTTGGACGCAATTCTGAATTCCAAATACAGAAATTATACGCAGCATTTCTAATTTCCAAGGAAAGGAAATCCGCTAAAATAGAGCGAGAATTCCTTTTATTACAAAGATACTAGGAGTAGCGATCAATTGCGGTTTGTAATCTTTTTCCAATTTCACCATTTACTGATGCCTATTAAGAGAATGGTGACGGTTCACATAAAAGGCTTCCGTTAGAATATGCCTTTACAGAAAACCGGTCCTACAAATCAAAACTTAATGCGGTGATATTCAAAATGAACCGACTCATTAAATAGACACCATTTCATTATGGCATCTCACTTTTGAACAATCCAGATGTTGCAGAAACCGCATTCCGCGTACCAATCATTATGGTTCAAAACACCATGATACCGCACTAAGCTTTACCACACATGCAACAACATATACAGAAGTTTCCAAGAGCAGATATGGTTGATAAATGGATCTCGAGAAATAGTGATATTCTTCCAAGTTATCGTTCACATGGGATGTTATCGTGATCAGCCATTTGGAACGACAATAATTATCAAGATACTAAAAGATTCATATCCCATACACCGTTGCCAAAATTTAAGCAAGGCTTGTGTTCCACCGTTAAGGCTTGTGTTCCACCGTTACCTCTCTCAAAACTTTTCAATAGTTTTGTTTGCTAACAACCAAAACAATAAAACCGAAATACAGATCCTTGAGAGATAAGAAACGAAATACTTGATGTTTCCTCTTTTTAACTCTGGAGTAGATAATCAACACCAATAGGTTTTGCTATATCCGACTCGTAGATTACCCAAGTTAAAACAAGTCAAGTTTCTGCCGACATGCTGAACTAAACACAATTAGAATTTATGCTGACTGTTCACATCCTAAACAAACAAAGCATTGTTAGTATATGAACAATACCGGGTCGAAAAGGAAATTAGTCAATTTACGTATGCACAAGAAATTAAGAGTTCTCATCTTAAGATTGTTGGCAATCTTGTGTATAAACCGTAATGAAACAAACAGAGAAGAATAGAAAAGAGAGGAAGGATGCAAACTCGAGTTAGACAAACCAAAGTCGAGGCAAGGATTATATCCTCTATCCTTAAGACAGATTCACCCCGCACAGTGCTCACGGATTATCGGTGTCTGTCTCCCGAATACAACGACTTTCTTCTCGATGTAGTAGCACTCCAAACTTCGAGAAACGGCGAACCAAAACTTAAAGTGATGAACCCTCTCTTTGACACAAACTTTTAGGATGCAAGTAGAATGATGATTAGGTTTCGATTGATTCCTATCTCTAAGTGTGTGCAGGGTATTTATAAATTACTAGTACCTCTTCAATGAAGAATCATGATGCTTCAAGGATTTCTTCATGGGGTGCGTCTCTAGAATTCCAATTTGAATTCCCGAAGGGTTGTTTCCTTCAAGTCTCGGTTTTAGGTTTCCTACCGTTTCAAACTTGAAACTTCTTAACCTAACTAATAGGCCAAACTAGGATTAAGCCTATAACTACTAATCCAAATTTCAACACCCAAATCCACACGGTACTAGTTATACGAATTTTCCATTCATATATAGAAAATTGGATCCGCTTTTCCAACATTTAATGATGCCAAGACTTTGGTTAAGGTAGAAAACGACGAAGAATGGTTGCAAGGTTTAATAGAGGACCACAATATACAAGAGGTAAGTAATTCACTTGAATTTTTTAAGGATGAAGAGGATTCTATAATACAAGAGATTGTGCAAGGTTTGTCTAACCCTTTGCATATTGATTCTTCTCCTTTACCTCTTATTGGTTTGAATGTATGTGCTTTCAAAGTATTTTTGGATGATTTTGTTTCTAGATATCCACCATTGGAAACACTTGATGCTAACACCATGCAGTTTGCCAAGAGGAATACATGGAAGTTCCAAAATTCTATGTTCTTTATACACTTCCGAGTGTGGACGAGAATAAGTGTGGGGGAAATTTCTATCGAGCGATAATTTCATTATTATTTTCTTGTGCTAACATTTGTATGGAGTTATTATTTTCGAAAAAGGTATTATGGGTGGATCCTCAAATTTTCGCATTGTTAGTATATGGGGAATGAATCTAGCAAAAGCTAAGTCTGGTCGTGGAAACTTTAAAACAAGCGCTTAATGAGAGGCAACCCATAGGTTTTGTATTTCTTATTCTTTTTTGCTTTTTGTTATTTCTTTTTCTTGTTCCTTATCATGTTAAAATTTCCCACCTTGACTTTACTAGGAGGATTCAATTACATTGAGGACAATGTAAGGTTTAAGTGTGGGGGAGTGGTTAAGCATGTATTTACAAAAAAAATTACAAGAAAAATGAAAAATTAAAAATTAAAAAAAAAAAAAAAAAAAGTTTTACATAAAAACTCCAACTTTTAAAGATTTTAGAGTCACTAGCATATTTCTAGGTATGTTTACATAGAGATTTTGACCGACATAATTGAACTTGGAAATGTTAGAGAACTACATTCGGATTTCTTGCTTGTTTGAGTGTTAAATAATGGATTTAATCATGCCGGTGATGCGAATTTGGTGCAGGGAGAAATGCGTTATTAGAGTTGCCGATCAATCATTAGTGGAGACTACCCGTATTCATATCATGAGAGGCACCGACCAGAATTCTTCCATCTACTAAAGAGCTTCTTTTGAGTGTGTCACCATACGTTAATTCCGGTAGAATGGTGAGCTACCCAATCTCCCACCAATAGAAGCACTACTCTTGATCTCTTTGAGTGCTAATTTTGTCAATCATGAGGGTGACGTCTATAGATGAAAGCCTCCTTCTTGTAGTTCGATTTGCAGTTAGCACCATTCTCTCTCTCGACAACAACGGATCCATAGAAACACCATTATCATCAACAAGGAGCGACATTAAAATCTACAAGGAAAGTTGGAAAAAGTTCAAGGTTTATAAGCAACAAAACGAGAAAAAGAGCAAATTTCAAATTCAAGTAAAGCAACATACAAATGAGCGGATTTTACATATATGTTGAGGACTTACAAAACAATGAGGTAATTTTATATCCAAGTATGAAGACTTATTCATGAAAGCGAAGAAAATTAAAAGGTGAGAATTTTTGAAGTTTATGATTTCAAGACGATACAAGTTGTGAAGAATCAAGCGGTAAAATACTTCTCCCATACCATGGTTTATTTTTGTAAAAAAAAAAAAAAAAATTGAAAAAAAAAAGAAAAGAAGATTAAAAGATTAAAAAAAAAAGAGAAAAAAAAAGAGAGAAAAAAAAGAGAAATATTTGTTTTGTTAATAAGCCGGGGAAGGAAAATTTATAAGGAAGTTTCAAGCGACAAGGATTTTTAAGGTAAAAAGAGTTATAAATTGTCAAGGATTTATGAAATTCGAGGGTTTATCATCAATAGTTGAAACCGAAGACGAAGACCATGAAGATCAAGACGAGGAGCGGAAGACGTTTCTATTGGATGCCGTGAGAGTGGTGTTATCATAATTGGCGATCGAATGTGAAGGTGAGTAAGTAATCTCATCCTCGATAATAATGGGTTGATTTCATTTCTTAGAGATCGCCGAAAATGGTTTTTCAAAATATTAAAAGATGTGGGTTTTTAAAAATATTTCGAAAGTTGTCCTTCCCACCATTCAACGTGTTGCATGAATTCTCTCTTCATTCCTACCTGCACACATGTAAGACCCATAAAAAAAAAGCCGTCTTTTTGAGTGCAATTATCATAAAATCCTTTGTGGTGAGGCAGAAGTCGAGGCGAAATGCTTATTGATCGTTTCTCAAACACGCGTTCTCTCATTATGGTGTGGTTATTTCTCACTCAACATTTAAGAATGAGAATATGTTCTTTAGTATTTCTAACTTCTTATTACTAGCATGCGAAACTCTATGTCCTCAGCTCTTTGGATACTTGTAGACGCTTGAACGCTTTGAAGTTGTAAGTTTTAGTTTGATTTGCTCGAGGACTAGCAAAGTCTAAGTGTGGGGAATTTGATAGGGTGTAGAATACATCTTATTTACTATCTATTGTTTATGCTTTCTTTGCTATTTTTCTTGTAAATTATGTATTTTACGCTTGTTTTGAGTTTTATAGCTACTATGGAGTCACACTAGGAAAAGGAGAAGAAATCACCATATTTTAGCAAAAGGGTAAAGTTGTCATTTCACCAAGGAGGGAATACTATATGGAGCCCAGCCAAGGTTAAGGGAGGTCAAAGAGGTGTCCCTTATCCAAAAGAAGGGAGTGAGAATAGCACAATTGGGGTGTACTTATGGTGGGTGTTTGGAATCCACCCACACCCTAAACCCATAGACCCACACCCGGCACTCCTCGATCCATGCCCGAATCCGCCCCATTTAACCCAAAAATCGAGAAGATTATCTTCTCTCTTTTCCTTTCTTACATAAATGGAAATTGAAAAACAGCTCTCGCTATTTTGTGAAGATCCGGATCGAGAAACCGAGAGGAGAAAATCGAATCGAGAAAGAAGAGATGGAGAAGAGAGGATTTATTGAAATGAGATTTGAAGTTGCGCCATTAATGGTGTTGTGAGCTCGAGCCGCTCCAATGGGGTTTTGAGTTTAATCGAGATTCACTCGGGAGATGATGGTTATGCCAACCGAGAAGAAATTGGGTTTCGATTTGTGGAGGAATTGGTGATTCTGTTGGTTACTGAGTTAGAGATCGAGAACTGAAGAAGCTCAGGGAGAAGATGAAAGCAGTATGAAGGTTCAAATTGAAGGAGTTGCAGGTGGTGATTTAATGGGAGAAAGAAGGTGGTTATCTCTTCAGAAGATTGGAACATAAGAAGGAGATGGAGATACTTTGGGGATTATCATGGGATATGAGTAGTTGCCGGATTCTTAAAATGAATGCATTTAATTTTGGTTTGAATCAGAGTGATTGAATGGGTTAACTCGAAGTTAGGTTGAACTCGATTTGGGATTTGAGTGATTGAAGATGATACACTTGTGTTGTTGTTATATTTGAGGGAGAAATTGGAAGAATGATTGCAAAGAATGGACAAGGTCGATGATGGTCTCATAGGCGAATTGAATGAGAAGATAGGAATGAAGACCTGATATGAATTTAGGAGAAAAGTTAATGGTGAATGTGCACTACAATCAAAGCGATGTCTTTTCAAAGAACAGGCTAAGAGGTTTGCAGGTCTGTGAATATTGGTGGTAGCAATTTGTGCTTGATTTGATGTCACAGGTGCAGTGGCCTGAGCACATGGATGTTTGTGAGCTCATATTGCAAGTGGAAATGAATTGAATTGGTGGCGTTGTGCTGCGAAGCAACAAAACTGTGGCTGCAATTGGAGAAAAGGCAAGGAAATGATGCAGTGAGCTGAGTTGTAGCTATTGCAAAGACATGGAAATGGTGCACCGAATCGGTGCTCTAGCTAGTGGTGAATCAATGGCTAATGGCGGAGCGCTTTGGATGGTGTTTGTTGGTGCTTGAAGTGAACTCTAGGCCGAATGGCTTAACTACCGAAATGTTAAAGCCGTAGGAAGAGTCGAGGATTGCGTGATGGGTACAAAGGTTGATTGTCATAAAACTCAAGAGTCAAGCACAGATGAGATTATAAGGGGGATTTGGGATAGGAATGGTGGATGTGATATTGCATAAGAATCACTGTGAAATTGATTGGCAAGAAGTCAAATGCATTTGAGATTTGTGGAAGTCGAGAGAGGCAACTGGAGATGGTGTTAGCCGTGATGGCGAGTGATGGCAGTTCTTGCGTGGATTGCCGAGCAATAACAGCTAATGAGCCAGCTTAACGATGGGTGCTGGAGATGAGCAATGGGATGAAAGCAAATGTCGTGAGCTGGTGTTGGCCGATGATGAAGTTCTGCGGTTGGATGAGACCAAGCACAAATGAAAGTGAATGAAATACTATATGGTTTTAACAGAGATTTGGGTATGTCTTGTGCCCGAACGCAATGGAAAGGAGCCTACGATGTATTGTTTACATGGATTCGAATTACATGAGTATTGACAGCAGTGTGGCTCAAGTTGTGAGGTTTTGCTCAAGTCAGGAAATGAACAGGTGCTGGTGCTTATGGAAGCTGTTTTGGCCTGGCAGATGGTTTGAAATTTAATGAGAAGGAATTGAACAAACCATCATGGTCGGATATGAGCTTGTGAAGCTTACAATGATAGTGCAACACTGAGTATGGCCCGCAATGGCCCGGCCCGGCTAAGTTAACTCGCCACCTGAATCTGACTCACCCCGACTCACCCGACTCGACCGATCCGACCTGGGTTGACTCCGAGCCGATCCGACCCGTTGACCGGCGGACTTTGCCTGGCCACCCGAGACACTTTCCGGTGACTGGATTCCGGCCACAATCCTAGTTTTCCCTAGCGAGCAAAAATTCCACTTTTCTATGGACTTCTCTCATGGGTGTGAAGACTTGGACTAGGAATTGGATGGAGAATTTGGCTCAAATTTGGAAAGAGAAGATGAAGAGTTGAGAAAGACTTGAATTTGGAAGTTGAATTGCTAAAGGAAAAGGATTCTAATCCTTGGAAGAGTTGGAGAATATTGAAGCCTATAAAGAGAAGTTTTCTATATCTTTTTACACATCTCTACACACACAACACTTTTCTTTTCTTATTCTTTGTGTGAACTCTTTAACATGAGTAGCTAATTTTATTGATTGAGGATGAATTCCTAGTTCTTAATATATGATTTGAAGTTTTGTTTTCAATTCTATCTTGAAGTTTTTCACATGATTATCGTTTGTTTTTACTAATAGGAATGATCTTAATGACATTCATGATTGATTAATAGATTGTTTGGGTGGCCAACTAAATTGATTTGTCGATTTAATCTAAAGCTAGTGAAAGTTAGGGGATAAGTAATCGTTTCTTGACTCTTTACATAAGTAGCAAACACCGTGACCAAGGAGGGATTCCGTGGAGCAATTGTGTGTGGAAACAACGTTAGCAGCGTAGACCTTGATCTAAGAGTCTAACTACTAGTATTGACCTAATAAGTTCATAAATCTTAATGCGTTTATTCAAATTACATCTAGAGTGATCTACTACTAGGTGGTTTGGTAAATAGAATCAAATTGTCGAGAACTTCCGTGTCCCGGATATAAGGGATTTAGGGGTTTAGCACTGATCTAGCTGCTTTACCTATGGTTGGTGATAATTTGTGACTAATAACAAGTAGAAAAGAACATAACTTGATTCATTGTTTCGTAACCAAGAAGGATTCCTTGATCTTGTCTCTCTTATTGCTTTCAACTTTATCTTGTAATTCATTTGTTTATTTTCTTTGCTTTTTACACCCCTTTCGTGACAATTTTTACAACTAGAATCTCTTGCTCCTGCGGGAACGAACTTGACTTCCATTATATTATTTTTAATTGAGTGGAAATATTGATTAATTTGATTGCACCTACGACACGCATTAGTCAGGATGTGTTGACAGCTTCAAAGATATGCCGAACATTGATGATGAGTTGTTCACCGCGCCCTTTCAACTATATGAAAATATCCGTTCCACAAGATAACTCTTCTCCTATCGACTTCAAGGTTTTTCATGCTCCGATGG